>JAVQJF010059334.1:0-11943 GCA_036023855.1 Gadopsis marmoratus
CAAAGCAGCTAAAACTGGACTAATATGCTCTCTCCTCTTGGTTCTGGTTAACAGCCGAGCTGCAGAGTTTTGAATGAGCTGAAGTCTGTCAGTGGTTTTTTTTGGGAGGCCAATAAAAAAGTGCATTACAGTAATCGAGTCGGCTGGAAATAAAAGCATGAATCAGTTTTTCTGCGTCTGACTGATTTAGAAATGGTCGAACTTTAGCTGTTTGTAAGGTGGAAGACTGATGTTTTCATCACTTTGTTAATGTGGGATGTGAAGCTTAGATCTCAATCTTAGATAACACAGAGACTTGTAACCTCTGATTTAATCCAGGGAGTTAATTTCCCCAGATTATCAGACAGAATTTCTCTTTTTGCTTTAGGGCCGACTAGTAGGGCTTCTGTTTTGTCCTCGTTTAATTTGAGGAAATTATTGCTAATCCAGTTATTTATTGCCAAAAGACAGGTAGTAATGGAATTTACAGCTGCAGTATCATTTGGTTCAGCAAACAAAAGGAACCTCTGGGCCCATCTTTCCCTCCACAGCAAATTGCCCCAGAACACAAGCGGGTTCAAGGTTAGTACCCTGCTGCAGGTTTATTGTATGTCAATTAGTTTGTGATAATTTGATAAACACAATTTTATTCAAGACAATGCAACACATGAGCAGAATGTCAACTGAAAAAAAGGTATAAAAACTCAATTTGGACTGAGAGCCGCTGAAAAAGGCGGGGCTTCATTTTTAGGTACAAATGCAAGAGCGGCCTTAAAGGCCCAGTGAGGTGGCAGGACATCTTTAACTTTAGTTGAGGACTGTTGACCTCCACCCACACCTTCCTTACCCATGTTGTTGGATCAGGAATCAAACCTTAACAGACCTGAAAAAGTAAACGAAAATCCAAGCATACACCTCCCTGGTGATAGCTCTCTGCTGGCTACTATAATCCACAAGCTAACAGTCTATTATAGTTTCATATAATTAGCGGGATTAGCTTGTCGCCCCAAATCAGATTTGATTAGATAAATATATGTACCCCAAGTTCAAGATGAGTCATCAAAAATAACTAGGCAGAGAGATTTGGATACAAAACATTTTGTGCCATATATGTTAATGTTGGTGGGGTTTTTTTTTTATCTCACTGGGTATTTAAGCCTTTTACCACCTCAGTTTATATTAGGCCTTAGTGAATCGCTGTCCAGATCTCAGATATTTTTCAATGTTTCAAATAGTAGTCTATAATAGTAATAGAGCCTTGAGATATAAATTGAATAAATGAGTAATGAAGTGAAAATGAAATGGCAATTCAGGCTCATTATCAGGCCAGCATTTTACAGAGGTGGGAAGTAAGTCTTGGCAAGTCCTGAGACCTGAAAAAGCCATTTTGTGCTCTTCACCGAATGTAATGCCATTTAACAACAGAGCAATGATATATTACATTTAAACAAATCATGAATGTCATTTCAAGTTTGTATTTATTTGTTAAAAACAAGTGCAGCTGAAGGTAAATCATAAGAAAGCAGTGCTGACACTGCCCTTTCACAGCGTAGCATTAACCACTAGCACAACAGAGAGCCTTTTCTGTTTCTGTCCTGTCTTGTATTTAAATAACACACTTTTTAATCAAGTCACGAGTCATTGGTGCTAAAGTCGAGTTGCAAGATTGATTTCATTTTATCACGTCGAGTCTAAAGTCGACCAGTTTTGTGACACCACATTACCAAACACGTTCTTAATGAATCACTTGATTAATTGGAAATTGATTACTTATTTACTTGTAAACTGGTGTCCAGGCTGGCCAGCCTTGCACACATTAAGAGATTTGAGTCTTTTGGTATGCATGCAGGCTTCACAAGTGTACATCGTATCTGTATGTGCAATAATGTAAATTCTGTAGTTTTTGTATATATACACACATATCTTTTACCTTCTATTGTTATTTTGCGTGCTATACTTATATATATACTTATACTTACTTATTATACTTATACTTATTTACTACTTGTTGCTTTTTTGCACCTTTAATGCTGTAACGCTGCAATTCCCCCACTGAGGGAAAATAAAAGGTTTATCTTCTCTCTTAAGCTAACATTTATGAAATTAGGAAAGGTTCATTGAGTCTTCCAGTACACTTGCGTTATCCAGTGTTGAAAATGTGATTATCACAGCGACCGTATTTTAGTCGTCTTGTCATTTGCGGTGATTGTGGTAATCCCCGAGCTCGCTCCCTCAAACTGCAATGACCCCTTCTCTCAACACAGAGCACAGAGTGTAGATGCAGCTACATGTTTCTGTACTTATTTACCTATATCTCTTTTAACACTACAAACACAGAATGAGCCCAATTAAGATCCGAGCTGAACCACTGCACAACAATAAAAGCACTCTCTTGATGGAAGCCGTGCGTTTGGTCTTCCGCCCGAGCTCAATGTCACCTTGTCAACTTCAGACGCTCACAGCTGAGCCAAAGTCCTCAAGCTATTCTTCCGTACTGCACCAGCAGCCTCACTGTTTGATACCCTGAGGTTCTTGACTCGCTGCTCCCACCAGAACTGTGTTTCTGAGCTTAAATCCAGCATTTGAAGCGCCACAGAGCTCCCAGCAGGGACACACCGGCTCTCTCCCTTCTCTCAGCCTTAATGGCAAAAACATCTCGCGCATTGTTACACAGACTGTCATGACATTAGGATATCCGGTGGCAGGAGAATTTCAAATGGAGCTGTGTGGATGATTTAGAAAACAAATTGGCTTAAAGTCGTGAAAGTCGTCTTTTCATAAACCCCCTCCCCCTCCCCCTCCCCCCCTCTGTCTGTGTGTCTGTCTCCTCAGGGTTTTTTCCGTCGAAGCATCCAGAAAAACATGGTGTACACGTGTCACCGGGACAAGAACTGCATTATCAACAAGGTGACGAGGAACCGCTGTCAGTACTGCCGCCTGCAGAGGTGCTTCGGAGTGGGAATGTCCAAAGAGTGTGAGTTTCAGACTAAACTGACTGAAAGAACTTAGATTTAAATTAGATTTTGTCATGATTATGAAGGAAGGGGTTTACTATGCACTGGTGTCTGCTCTTTGACAGGCGTTTCCACCCAAACAAGAACAACATTCAGGTGAATGAATGTTTTTTTTTAAATGAAAACTGCAATTTTACTTGGAATACCTGTGCAAAATATCAGTTATGGGTATCAGCTATCAGATACTGGTGCTAAAACGATACCTGATAACAAACTAGTACTTATTTCAATATCTTAGTTTGGCGAAAATAAAAACATTTTAACAACTTAACAAACTCCTCATTGCATCATTGTTAAATTTAGAGCTTTGCCTACATAAAAAAAACATACTTAATAAAAAAAGGTTTTTAAAAAAGAGGCGGCATGATAAATGACATACTGTTGCACATCTTGACTTCACTCCACTGGCAGATAATCCCATAATAATCTTGACATTTGGATCAGTGTTTCAGAGCTGACTGAATGATGAGAACTCACTCCACACATGTTGTTGATGATTAGACAGATCTCTGATAATTAACATTAATATACACGTGTCCAAAAAACACAAATTATACTAGGCTTATTAAAACCATTTCATCGTGCTGTCAAAGTAAGTAGATGCATTTTGTCAGTGCTTATCAAAAGGTTGTTGACAACCTTGAAATGAGATTCTGCAGTACTGAATATATCGAGCAACGCGTAATGTGAAATGCAAGGACATGGCAGGGGGGGAAAAATCAACTTGATCTATTTCTTTTTTATTTTGCCAAATGAGCTTCTCTTGTGTGAGTATTGCATTCCAAACACATTCAGATAATTTAGAAAAACAGCTAAATGAAATCTAAGTCTTGTGAACGTTAAACCCGTCGTATTCCTCATATGCTTTTAGTATCATCGCAAAGCGTGTTTCATGAAAAAGGATCATTCCAGACTAGCAATGACCACGCGTCTTTACGTTTGAATCTGTTCTAAGTAAAGTGCCGGTTCAGACCAAACATTCGCAACCAGATTAAACCATTTTAGAGCGTTGCAGGGAAAAGCAGCAGCGATGTGTCCGCCTCAGCTCGACTCAGCTTGTCAGAGTGCAAGTGGCTGGTTTTAGAACACAAGGCATGACACCAACAGCCAATCACCTCGTAGCAAAGTCAGCTGGTCTCGTTTTTTTAATTAGTTTTTTTACATTTTCGCCGTTTTATCAGTACTAGAAATGCAACTGCAGCAAGTAACTCGCTATCACTGTCCTCATTCAAATTTTAAAGACGCTACAGATTACATCAAGCTAAATGAAAAGACTGTAAAAACTTGCGTGCGTGTCGTTGCTATGGAAACAATACTCCATTGGTCTAGTTGCATAGGTTTCAGAACGCTGCAGACCAGTGCAGTGCAAGTTTCAACTCGTCTCGTCTTTGGTCTGTACTGGACTTAGGAGTGGCTCTACTTGGCTTTTTGAAAGGCCCTGCACACTCACGAATAGTGCGAATATTAGGCGTTGGTTCAGAGAGACTTCTGCATTTTTGGCATTTGCTGTACCCACATATATGGTGCTGAAAAGTCTAATCAGGCATAAGTGACAACACCTGTGTTGGTGTGCCAAGCGGTTTGCAGGGACATTAAAAGGAGCCATCCAGTTTTAACTGATATACCTTTCTCACCGGCGACATTTCGACATGTCACCGTAGGAGAAGCACAGGCGTAAACAATAAAATAAATAATGACTGCATTCAGTTTCAGGGTCCTGGCACTGTGCATGCTGGCTCCCCGTCACACTATCGTGGCTTCCTGGGGCACCTGAACAGAAGAGAGTCATCGTTAATGTTATTAGTAACACCTGTGCTTTTCCTACTCTGACAGACGCCAGAACGCCTGTTGTGGAAAAGCCCTTTTTTCCACCCAGGTTTTATGTCCCCACACATTCAGGCGTTATATTTCCTCCTGCATGACGACAGTATTCAGCATATTGTTTACAGTACATACTGGGCGGAAAAGTGTTTCCTGTAATAGACACTATTATCAAATGCAAATTAACTTCACATGCAAATGACTATGAAGAGCGAGCGTTTCAAAGCAATGAAAAATACTGTAGCGCCCTTATAGTATATTGCAAGTAGTATTTTTTCAAATTGGATTTTGACCTACATTTTTATTATGAATTTTTTTATCAAATTTTTACTTAATTAGGAAATAAATACAAACCAGATTTTAGTTCTTAAAAAACTAAAAATAATAATAATAAATTAGTTCATTACAATTTCCCAACGTTCCCTTAATTCTCTCTACTTATCACTGTGTGTTTATCACTGTGAGTTCTTATATCATTGGCAAAACTCCCCTGCAGCCCAATAAATAACACAGTAGTTTGCATATTACATGGTAGAATATAGAGGCAAGGAAGGCACACAGCCTTAGGCACTGCAGAGTGGGTGTGAAACGTATACATTAATATGAGTGGACAGCATTGTATCTGTCAGATAAGACCTCATCAGCTCAACAGCTGCACTGGATTATCACTCTAATGGCTTTATTGTTATCAGTATGATGTGCACAGGATCAATCAACTGAGTTACCGCGGTTGCAGTGGACGGATCGTTACAGTAGCATACTGGCAGGGCGAGGATTTGTCTAACGTCCACCCGGTGCGATCTGAGAAATCAGATTTCAAGTTCTCAGACACTGTATTTAGGAGACACCAATGACTTGCTGTCAATGCCCTCATGTTCCCCCTGCGCCATTGTCATCCATAGGAACAGTTTGCATTTCACAGGTTATTGGCATCCTTAGATTGCATCAGCATTTATAGCTCAGGTCCACATCATGCTCCATTACTCTCAGGGGAGGACCATTCCTTTCTCTTATGCTGTTTCACACCTCAGCAGAGGAGTCATGGAAAAGATGATGTCTTGATATCCTCAGGCTAACCCCCGCCCCCGCCCCCCACTGGGCCACTGATGAAAAAGGGGACTAGGAGATGATGGGGTGGTGTCCTCAGCCTCCTGTTCTGAACATCAACTTATTGGGTCCCATCAGGTTTGGATGAAAATGTAACCCGGGTACGGGTTGGATTCTGTAATTCGGCTGGGCTAACCTACTTGATATTGTGCTTCCTTCAGTCCTGGGGTTGCGCATGAATGCAACACACAGGCTATTTCAGATGTAAATATTCACGTTGGATGGCGATGTCAAACAGTTGCCGACTGGACTTTGCGTTCACTGTAGGGACTACAGGGTTTGCAATTTTGTCACAATCCTATATGAAAACTATGGCATACACCATCAGGAGATCCATGGAGGAGTTTGTCAAGTCGAATTTAAGTCGCATTTACCAACATTTCTTTGTGTTGTTATAAATATCTGCTACAAATTTTATGGATATCCAGCTACTACTTTTTTGTGTTGTTAAAGCGGAAACCTCCCATCCTAATCTAAATAGCATCAGGATGTCACCAAAATCATTAGAATCCTCTGTTGGCCATGAATATAGATGTTGTCATTGCAATCTGGTCAGTAATTGATATCAAGATATCGGGACCATAATGTTGCACAGACTGATTGACATTCCCATCTTTATGGGATATTCAGATTGCATGCAAAGTGATTTTTTTTGTTATTCGAGCATATTTGACCGCAGGGGTGTTTTTGGGCTTCCTGTTTCATTAGCCAGTCGATGTACTGACTGTACAGATGTTAGCTCTAGCTGTTAGCCAGAAATATAGGCAACATCTTTGTGCTAGCTCCGATTTTCAAAACATATCTTTTCTTCATGTAATTTTCCCCCAGACCTTCCTCATTTTTGTCCATCCATGAATTGTAAGCGTGCAAGTCCAAAAGTATCATTAACTTGAATGGGCACTTTGTTTCATTTTGCACCAGCTAGAGAGACTTCACATCTACTCAGGTTTTTCCAATTACTTTGTTTGCAGTTGCACCGGCACTGAAATTTATTTGGTGTACAGTTTGAACACACCTTTAGGAACCACTGCTAGTTGGGATAAAATAATGTAAACATCCCTTGTTAAAGCTGCACTAATCAGTATTTTTATGCCAAAAATTGAATGAATGACTACGAGTAGTGTGACAGATGTTGCTCATAATGACAAACCTATTTGAAATTATCACCCAGCTTTGCCGTTCCCCTCAGTTCTATTGCACATTTTATTGTCAGTCTCACCACAACCTTGTATCCAGCTTAAGCAGGCAGCTGTTTTCTCAAAAAAGCAGCAAAGTTGATAGTTAGCTGGCGTACATTATGGAGCATTTAGCTAAAGAGTCTATATTTTTCTCAGGAGGTGGTGAAGACCAAAATAGAGCTAAAAGATAGTGAATATTGGACTTAAATATGTCAGGTGGAAACATGAGTCAGAATGAATGCTAATGTTTTCTGTGTCCACTGGATGTGTAAACTAGGCATCTGTTCGCAAACATATTCACATATCAGCTTTATAAGATCCAGTCTTTTGTTTACAGAAAAATAAATGAACGTTGCTTTAACTTTACAGCAAGAAGGAATATGTTATCCTCCTTTTAATAATTGCAGCTACAAGTCAAATAATGCTAGAATCATTTATTTGTTTACAAGATAAATGATTACTGTCATGAACACATACTGTGGTTAATGAATTAGCTAAGCAGACATCTAAACACATAAGACAGAACAGAACATCTGGCTCTGGTTGTATGTTTAGAAACAATACTAACCATTTTCAGCTTTTATTGTCCCTATAGGGTTGGAGACATCCAATATTGCCATCGCAGGCTATATATGACCTGAAAGCTTATATTTGTAGTGGTATTTTTTTCATAATGAAAGTATAGTGTTGAGAGCTCACTCTGAGGCAAAAGATGGAACTGAACATCTGCTTCTGGACACTAGACCTGCGCTATCATGTGCCTCTGGAGATAACTGCAACTTAGAGTGGAACACAAAGGGAGCATTGATTTGTGTGTGTGTGTGTGTGTATGTTGCACCAGCAGGTATGTGATTGAATGTGTCATTACACAAGATGTGTCTTTTTTATTTTCAGTGGTAAGCGATCGTGAGTCTCATAACGTCATGAGTTCTGATGTGATCCATTATTAATCTGGTGAATCTGCAGAGCACGAAGAGGAGGAGTGAGACAGTTCAGACATAAACTGTGTGTCTGTTGTTAGTTGAGTGTGTTTGTGTTTTGTTCAGTTCCATGGACCTCAAAAAACAATTTAAGTCATGTTATGATACAGAGAAAACACGTTTGACAGAAACAACGATTGTTATTGTGAAGCTTCCAAAAGCCAAATATTCAATTTCTACAGTTTGCTGAATTTCATGGGCAAAAAATTACAAAAGCGTGCTCAGGCTTTTATAGATTTCAGTTCAGTTTTATTTATACAGCGTTATCTCAGGGCACTCTTTTATATAGAGCAGGTCCAGACCGACTCGTTATGTACAGAGAACCAACAACTCCCACCATGAGCAGCACTAGGAGACGGTGGCAAGGAAAAAATGCCTTTTAACAGGCAGAAACCTCGAGCAGAACCAGAACCAGAAGCAGGCTCTGGGTGGGCGTCATCTGCCTCGACCGGTTCGGTTGAGAGAGAGAGAGAGGGAGGCATTTACACTTCAATAATCCTAAAAGTGGTGTTCATTTGTGAAGATTATCTTCCTAATCAAAATGTGTAAGTATCAAAGAGTTTTGTTTTCCACAGAGGTTATTCTCTGCAATAATTCCAAATCCATTGGAAAAATCCCATTGACTTTTTGTTGAGGGAACCAGGGTGATGCTAACTTCCGGGTTGGCCAACAAAAATACGTCATTCTTACGTATTTTTATACATTTCTATAGACCTTCTATAGATAAGGAAGTGCTCTGTGTCCATTGTTTTGTCTTTATACTTCCTGTCTACACAGGAAGTGGCAATGTATTGCGTTGTGTAGATTAAGGGCTGCTTATTAGATCAGCTCTCCTGCACAGCTCCTGGAGCTGGTCAGGTTAATGACAGAATAGTCATCGTGACTGTTTCTGGCTTGTATTCACTGTAGCCAGCAAATGCTACCGGTAGCTAAGAGACAAAAGAGGGAATGGAATAAACAGGGGGTGGGATGTATGGAGTCAATAGCATTTCACTTAAAGCACCTAAGTATATCCTCACAGAGCAGCTAGTGTGCACTGGACAGACTCTTGTTTGTCATTGATGGAGCTGCTGCATCTCTATACTGTATGCATGTAGATCAAACGTAGTATTGATCCTTTCATCTGAGTCTGGGTTTAATGCCAAAAAACTGCATATGTGTCATTTTCATCCCCTTCCTGCTCCAAGGTCATATTTTCACAATGCAGGTTTCCCATCTGACAACCCCCTCCTCCTCCCCAACCCTCCCCTCCCCTCCACCCCCTTGTCCCATCAGGACCATTGGCTTAAACACTCTGGCGACAGCAAAGAATTATCACCGTTGCTCAACGCCCACCTGGTTAATGTTAGGGAGCTGCCATGTTAAGTGCTGTGGCAAGCGGCCCAGGGTGCACCACGTGGGCTCCAGATAGATAGTGTTTATTTACCGCTGCATCTGTTCGCTTAAAGAGACACTGTGCAGAGCTTGGCAGCACGCAGATGGCTGGCCGGCGGCTTCTCAATGCGGCTGTCGTCCGCGCAGGCTGAGGGCGAGCCACACAACATCACGATAAAGCAGCACAGCACAGAAGGAAATCACAGCTCTGCACCAGAGGGTTGGGATAAACAGAAATAAAGAGGAGGACAAAAGACAGAGGGTGGGACATTGCTCATTGACTAAAGGAGGGGGAGATGAGTGTTTTGGAAAGCCAAGGGATGGGAGTGTGACAGTAGGCATCACTGTAAAGAGTGTTTTTAACAGCGTGTCTGAACTCCACTCAATGACCCTTCATCCCTTGGTCTAACACTCTGGAGAGCACTTCAGAAACACTCGACACTCGCTCATTCACAGCGCTCCCTCAAAGCCTGACTAAGTGACTGGGTGAAGGTGTCCTGGTATATAACACACACACACACACACACACACAGACACATTTTTCAGCTCTTAGTTTTGGATTGGATTCAGGTGGTTTATACAAGGGGTGCTCATATGTTTTCATGTGAGAGACCCCATTTCAAAGACCATCATTTCAATAGGGTTTGGTCCTGGCAAGCTATATCGTTTCCACCAGTGAAGCTAAAAGAGGATATGTTTTTTTGTATTGGGATTGGACTAATAATTGGAGGACATTTAACCTCTATATCAAGCATCATCAGCATACACCATCAGTTTATTCAATTTTGCTTGTAATTTGTAATTATAAAGCAGCATTTATGTGCTATGGGAAAATCTGACATCCAGGACTTCAATTTCATATTCTCACATTGCTAAGAGGCCTGACTGACAAAAAAAAAAAAACACAGACTGCAAACCTCTCAAGGTTATATAGAAGTTATAGGGAATAATTAGTAAATTCGCTCTGCACAGCCTTTTAGTGTCTTTCAGCTCACTGTTTTGGTTTGACACCCCACACATTTATCGTTTTGGTTCTCATCAACATTGTTTCCAGCAGGAGCAGCAGGCAGTGCTTTTCATTTAAAATGCTCTTGTAAACCCAATGCTAGTTCTAAAAAAGAAAAAAAGATTTATGCTGCTTTAAGTCACTTAGTGTTCCTTGAGCTACTTGATGGCGCTGGTAATGGCGGTGCAGCGCACAACGTGTCTTGTTAAAACTGTTTGTTTATTGTTTTTATTGTTTAACTGTTTTTACTCATTTGTTTCCGAGTGTATATGGGTAGTAACAATGCCACAGTCCAACTTGTTCGGTTTGTTCTTTCTCTTGGTGTTTTTTTGCCACATCCTGTGCGGACTCTTCGAGTACCAGAAACCTCGCCGGTATGGCCGGGATTGTCTTCTGCTTTTGTGCAACTCTGGTGCGGGTGTCGTGGATCCCACCGCTGGAAGGAACCGGAGTTGGACACCAAAGGTCTAAAAGATAGGCTCACCGTTGCATCTCACTCCCTAAAGTCATGCTGCTTAATGTTCAATCACTCTGTAACAAGACTGACGAACTCCAGGCAAATGTCAAGTTCTTGGCGGAGTATAAGAACGCTTCTCTTCTGGCGCTCACAGAGACATGGCTTAAAGTCCATGACTCGCTATCTGATCTGGATATTGATGGTTTTGGAGTGCCTATTCACCTAGATAGAGATCCCTCAACGACTGGTAAATCGCTCGGTGGTGGAGTGTCTCTATGTTAACAAAGACTGGTGTACTTCGGTAGTCGCCAGGGAGACCTTGCGTACCCCTGATTTGAACTTCTTTCGGTGGCTCTTCATCCCTTTTATCTACCGAGGGAGTTTCCACAACTATTTGTGATACTTGTGTACGTCCATCCGAAGACTAACGCGGACATGGCAACTCGGACCATGGTGAAATCTGCGCAGCGGCTACTAGGGATTACTCCGGATGCCCCTATCTTTGTTGTGGGCGATTTTAATCATTGTAAACCTGGGAAGTCTTTGTGTAATTTCTACCAGTACGTGTCTTGTCCGACACGTTTGACAAATTGCTTGGATCTTTGTTACGGCTCTGGCAAAAGGGCATATAAATCCCTTCGGAGGGCTCCACTTGGGATGTCAGACCATAATGTTGTGTATTTGGGTCCGTCCTATAAACCTGTCCTGAAGAGACTTAAACCAAAGAGACATTTGGTTCCGGTCTGGTCGGAGGAGACTGTTCAATGCCTTCAGGACTGTTTTAGTTGCTCAGATTGGGATATGTTTAAGTATGCTTGCAATGATCAGAATGAACTTACAGAGATGGTATCAGCATACAGTATATTAGTTTTTGTGAGGATCTTCATCTATCCTAATATTAATTTCAATTCAATTCAATTTTATTTATATAGCGCTATATCATAACAGAGTTATCTCATAGCACTTGTTAATATAGAGCAAGTCCAAACCAACTCTATATGTACAGACTCAACAATTCCACCAAGCG
>JAVQJF010059344.1:0-26761 GCA_036023855.1 Gadopsis marmoratus
TGAACATTTTGTCCTCCAAGTTCTGTTGAAGCAGGAGAAATGGGCAAACGTAAAGATGTGAGCTACTTTGACAAGGGCCAAACTGTGATGGCTAGACGACTGGGTCAGAGCATCTCCAACACTGCAGCTCTTGTGGGGGGTTCCCGGTCTGCAGCAGTACCTACTAAAAGTGGTCCAAGGAAGGAAATCCACTGAACTGGTGACAGGGTCATGGGTGACCAAGGCCCATTGATGAGGGTGGGGAGCGAACGCTGGCCCATGTGGTCTGATCCAACAAAAGAGCTTCTGTAGCTCAAATTGCTAAAAGATGCAAAGATTAATATAAAATGTTTTTTTTTTTTTAAAAGGGGCATAGGAAATATGCCAAAACGATATACATATGCTTTGTCATCATGATAATAATAATAAATACGTGAGTAATGGTTTGGTTAGGTTTTGCCACCAAAACTATTTAGTTAAGTTTAGGTAAAGATCATGGTTTGGATTCAAATAAGTACATTAGTTACAAGATAAATTAAGTCAACATTCACTTTTGGTTTCACACAGGACATGAACAGCGGTGTCCTGAGTTAAAGTCCTGTGTTGTTGTTGTTTGACCCATTCATCCACCCCGACCTCCTCCCTTTGTGGTCCTTTGTCTCTCTTTTACTACCTCACCTGACTTCCTCCTTTGTCCTAACACTAACCCATAATTTCTACGGCCACTAGAGGTCGCTGCCTAAATATATGTAAATATGGGTCATAATAAGCTGCTGCACAGATGACCTATACAGCCATATTTTTAAGGAGGATGGTCTCATTGTAGTGCTTTTTGTACATAGTTTCCAAGCTTTAGGGGACAGAGAGTAATTGGATACAAACATAAAAGAACACAATTTAGTTTACTCATCATGTGGCATCATATAGCTGGGACACATTCTTTTGATGAATCTGAAAACACAGCCTTGGAAAATATTTTTTCCTCATCAGCTTCATGCATTATCTCAAATATACTGTGAAAGTGATTTCTTGTGTGTGCAAACCATATTGTGTAACAGTAAAGTATGTTTCTGAGCTAGTGAGATAATCAGATGTACAGACAAGTCACTGAAAAGGAGTCTGCAGTGTGTGAATTGTAAAACTTTAAGCATAATCTGTGAAAACTGGAACCTTCTTAGCAAACCAAAACCTTCATTATTGCTTTGATCCCAAAAGTCCAAAGTTCACTGTATGCCAGCAGGTTTAGTCATTCAATTAATTGTACTTTTGGTACAATTAATGAATGTGCACCACTAAAGTACGATATAAACTAAGGGGGGTCCTGCTCTATTAACTAATCTTGTGTTCCTGTCTTAGGGGTCCTTTGTCAAAATCTAGTTTCAAGAGCTTTATTATTTTAGTTTATATTGCACTCATATGGTTTAAATATTTAAATAAATTGTGTTTTTATTAAATTACTACAAACTAATTGAGAGACAGAAACCTTGAGACCAGGCAATGTTTTCCCAGCATGGGGATATTTTACTGGTCTCTGCATCTCTGCTCACAGAATGAAGCTGCCATGTATAGTCTGCCTGTGTGCACTGTGCTAAATGGGAACAGGAGACGTTCCCATTTAGTAATAAGTAAGCTATTCATTGAAATGGACTTTATAGAGTTAAGATATGTTAAGTCAGCAAATAATGTGCTATATTTTAAGTGATCTAAATGTTTCATTGTGAGTGTAGACACTAGCGCACTTTACGGTGTCAAGCTTTTCCAGCTTGAAATTAACCCAGAGGTTAAATGCTACAAAAACACATATATTTAGTCAGCAAAAGTCTGGTTTTCCCGCAATGTATTAGTTTATTGGATAAGTTCACAAAATGTAACATATCCTGTCAACAAATTTCTGTGAAGACACACATCAATGAACAAAGGCTTCAGTAACATAATGATGAGAACTTACTAAACCAAAATACCAATTATTTCACATATCAGAGCGTTGTGGTGGTGCATAATGGTAATAATATTAAAGTGAGGTTGTGGTCGAAATGTCTCCTTAAAGCACCTGTATGTTGTGACAAATGCTAGCTATTACCTAGATATACGTATTATATTATATCATACTGTATATTAATTTTTAGTTCTGATGGACAATAAAGGAAAACTCCATGTGTATTGTATTTCTCAAAACAAACATATTGGTCCTGCTACCTACTGTACTTGAAGGCCTTCTACAATGACAGGATTGTTGTCCTCTGCATGTGTGGTAAAATGCACCTTTATGACCATAGAGCCATCTTTTTGATGTAACAATTTCATCTCTTTTTCATATAGGCGTATATCTGAAATCAAACATGGAGTAAGAAAAAATTTCCCAACAACTTTAGACTACTCTTGTTTCAGTAGAAATAAAGAGTACAACACTGACAGCCCCTCACCATCCTTATCATTTGTGCACAGTCCTTAAATTAAACAAAAATGTCAATTCAATGTTGTGTTGAGGTCACAAGACTGAAAAGCTCAGAAAATATCAAATCTAATTTTAAAGGGGTGGGCTGGGGGGATTACATGAGTTCATCTCAGCAAAACAGACATTTCAATATTTCATAATTTTGCTTTTCCTGTTATTTTATGTATTCTATTTTTTTTTATTTGATGTATTCTCTGTGGAGCACAAATAAATTTTTACGTTTGGATCACAAATGTTCTTATGTGCTATCAAGGGATCATTTCTCTCTCTAACACACACACACGCACACACAAATACACATGCAGACATTGCATGATAAATGCACAATATAAAATCTGCATTATTCGAGACATAAACTGAGTCAAAAGTAAGTGAGATTTGGACAATTTAGCCTCTAAAGCACACAGCATGTCATTGGACTTTTGCATGTCTGTTTAGTGGCTTTATAGCATGGCACTGCAGCAATAACATAACATAACATCATACATGTGATTTGATGATGTGACGTATGACGTTTAGCTGCATATGATCTTTCTTGCGTACGTGTGACAACATCATTGGACGTAAAGGCTTCATGGATTTTAGACGACAGACTCTTTAATAAAGCAAGTGGTTTGATATTCGATTTAACAAGTTGATGCAAAACGTTTAAGAAGGTTTTCAAGGAGGAGTTGGAGGTAATGCACATGCACGCAGACACGCAGACACACACACATATACACACATCATGAGTCAGTTAATACCTCTCTACTGACTTCATTTACAGAGGCAACTTTACCATCAAAGCTGTAAAGAGACTCAGGGAGAGGCAGGGAGCCTCCTCAAGCTTTTCAGCAGAGAAAGCTGATGCTGGACATGATGTATGAGGCCCAGCCATGGGCTGTTATTAAAATATATAGCTCGTATCAATCACACAGGTTATCATGCTCAATAGCCATCTACTCATGCTTTTTCATCAGAATAGAAAACCCAACTCAGGCATTATACATTATGTTGTTACTGTAAGTGTTAAATGGGTATCAGATCTTCCATTTAAAGAACAGTTCATGTTTGCTGTGGTATATATGAGGCTACAATATAATGGAGTGCATATTACGTTTGAAGACCTTGGAATTGTTTTATGTGTTGAACAACACAACATTTACCATATTTATCAGATTAATTAATCAATCATGATCGGATAGATTAGTCTTCATATGACACCCATATGCATTGCATGTACATGTACGTGTTATCTATGCGGATATTTTTTATGTTATATAGCTTACATGCTCTATATAAAACATGCACATTTATATTTAAATGTGTTTAATTGATTAGGTGGACATACAGTATAATAGCTTTATATTATACTGTATGCCCACTGATGTGTTTAGTTTTAATCAGAAACATTATTTTTTACTCACACTATTTATTAAAACAGTGTAGATAATATTAAAAGTGAATAAAATTTAAAAGTATTAAAACCTGTTAAATATGTTACTGTAAAATGTTTTTGGATCCGGAATCTGCTTGAATGTTGTGCTGCTTGTTTCCAGGACTGAACGAAAACATGTTTTTAAATAGAACTGTGCTGAAACTGGGTTCACAGATTGTAAATATATAGACGCATCTGGCATTTTCTCCCACTTCACCCGCTAAAATGGAAGAAAGCATGCCGCTTTATTGTTTCAAATAATGTTATTTAGCTATAATAAATAACGGAATGGCAGCATTTACACACTCCAATAAGTTAAGAAGTTAAAAACACTATTTAGCCAAAACTGATTATTTCGATTGTGTTCCTCAAATGTTCCGTAGCCTGTTTAAATGTCCGATTTTAATAAATAGACGTCCCGAATTACGAGACTTGTAGCCTTTAGATATGAAAGGTGCTATGAGATAACTATATAAATAAACCTTAATTGAAATAGAATATGATGCCATTTGAAATAAGTCCATAACCTAAAAGCCCCGGACCTTCTGGTTGCGTGTTAATTAGCGTTTTAAAATTGTCTTTATAGCGACGTGACATACTTTGTATCCCGTTAGCTGAAATCTGTTGGTTGTAAGTGTTTTGATCCAAGAGAATCTGTCCCTAACCTTGCCATTGTAGGTGTTATTATTTAATATTTAAGGCGCATTTACGCAGGTGTTGATCTTCTTTTGACGCTGAGCTCTGGGCCAGACAAGAAAGCTCCAGACAGACATCAACTGCCAATTCCCTTTTAACCTAAACCAAGATTTCTAACTGAGTGTGATTTGAATTCCTCTTACAGGCAGCGTCTGTATGGCGAGCCCTCTTGTATGAACAGCAATTCACTTTGAACACAAAATGAACCCCGTGAATGTGCGCAAAGTGTAATTAGAAACACGGTCTAAATGTATGCCTTTAAATCCAGATCCTCTGGTTGGAAATGGAGGCTTTGGCTTCCGGAAAAGCAAATTACCGCTGGAATTCACAAGTCAGTATTTCACATCAACAGAGATGATCACGGCCCCTTTGACACAGCTGCCTCGGTTATTATATATAAATCTGTTGGAAACAAATGCTGCAATGCCGACATTTAAGCTTTCCTCCATGATGAGTTTGCTTGCGTTTCTTAAGTTTATTACACTCGTGTCTTTAATGACCCCGCTGGTTTTATGGTCGTTCAATGACTTGTTTAGGGGAACTAATATTGGGCTGAATCCTGCGCTAGAAAAAGAAAGGAGACACTATAACTGCAATTTATTGTTCTGTAAATACTTTTATTGGTAGCGTGTAAACCTAAAAGGGCCTTAGTCGATTGATTTGCTCACAGCTTCACTTTGGCTGAAAACCATCGACTTTTAATAAAGTTACATCAGCTGTCCCTTTCCCGAGTGGTTTAATTGTTTTCATTTTTTTTATCACCTTGGCATTCGTATAGGTGTAAAAAAAACAACAACTCCCTCCGTGGTCACTCGCGTCGTTTTTGCGGCAAACTCATGACTGAAATATTGTTTAACTTCACGACGTCGGAAGTGCACTTTGGATCATGTGGCCAATGTTAGAGAACAAAACTTAACATCACATAGAGGCTCGTTTTGGTTGAACCCTATACAGCCCTCATGGTTAGGAGCGCGCTAGAATGTGTGTGTGTGTGCGTGTGTGTGTGCGCGCGTGTGTGTGTGTCCTGTCACAGCACTGAGGCAACGTGTAGAATATGAAGGTGGTTTTGCAGATAATGTCTTCAAGCTTTTTCAACGCCAGTGTCTCCAATTAACGCGCCGTCTGGTTGGCAGCCCGACCTGCAGGGTGGAGGCCCTCCGAAAATTACAATTCCCACAGCCTGCGGTCTGACGAGAGGCCATTTTGACTGAACAAAATACCCCGAGCATCTATGACTGGAAAACAAAGTCTGTTTGTCCTCTAAAACACTGCAGGATAATGAAACGGAAAAAACAAACAAAGGCTACTCTGTACACGTCCCACACCCCTGTTAGGCTACTGCTTCTTTATTCACATTGTAGTGACTTCAGTTCATTCAAGATATTTCTAAAATATCCATCTGAAACGTCATGCAGAAACGTAATTATCACAGGCCAGCACATTAACCTTTAATGGATGCTTCACTCTGCTCCTTACTGGGTCGGCGTTATCCAACGGAAGCTGTCCAGATGAGCTGGGAACTGGTCCTTTAAGGTGGAAGGAATGTGGTGAATTCAAGCTCAAAGGCCAAAGCTGGGTGCCAGAGTCGCCCAAAATGAACTCTTGGTTTGGGGTTTTTCTTCGCTGCTGCTCCTGCAATGAACGCGCACCAGCCGTCCAGTCTGTCTCTGGTCCAACTCATCACCTCGCCTCCATTTCTGCTACAGCATCCTCGTAAATAACGGCGCTCTCCCCATGCGCATAGTTCATATTTAATCGTTTAAATAACGGTGTTAGCTGTATATGCGACGCAGAGGTCGGATTTATAGACCCGGCTAGCAGCCTCGCAGCCTGCCACTCATGTCCAAGTCTCCCCGTCTGTGATAATTGTAAGGAAATATAAAGACTTCCAATCCCGGTGACTTTGATAAAGGTCAGCAGGAAGTCACATGTCTGGACTCTGCTGCTGCCCTTCAGTCTCCTCATTAAAAAGCCCAATGGCGGATTTCATCCCTTCATGCTGGCTTTGAGCACCAGTGGACTCCAGCTTCAACGCAGACCGGCAGAGCCAGGTGACCTGCTATTCCGTTACATGAGAGGGCTGTAACCGGTGTCCAGCCTCAGTCCCCCGCTTCCGGTACCTCCACCGAGCTCCAGTCCGTGCCGTGTTCACTCTTGGCAGCCTGGCCGCTGAGTGAGAAGCGCCCTTTACCCGACCGGGAGGAAGGCTGCAGCAGCTTCAGTCGCGTTTACGGTCCGCACCACCACAGGCCATATATCAGCCCTATAAAACCAAAGCAGCCGCCCTGATGCAGGATTTTATTATGGTATTAAATGGACCCCCAAAAAAGTAAGCTAGTTGAAGTAGTTTGCGCAGCAAAGACAAGAGACATAACCACGCAGGGCCCGATTTAATGGCGGTCGTTAACAAAAATGACTGTTAATCTGCCAATAAAACAGTGTCAGGCGGCTCTGCAGCTCACAGCAAACCTAACGTGAAGCTTCAGAAAGCGGTTGAATAATTAAACGCACCTAGGTGTTGTCTTGTCTTGCATAGACCCCATCTATGATGTTGACTCGGCTTAAGTGTTGGACTGTTGACGCTTATACTAATTGTGTTTTAAATCCAGACTCTCTGCTGTTCAGATTGATTTAAGTGATTACTTGCACACAATTCAGCAAGAGTGGACGTGCTCCCGGTAGCGCACCTCGTGTGCGCCACACTGACATGCACGCGCATCTGTTTTGATTAGGTTGAGAATAAATGCACAAAGATAATGGCGCCACTTATTTGTCAGCCATTGTCTCCGCTCTGAAGTTCGTGCATACTCTCCAGACCAAGCGTAATTGAACGGCTTTTATAGAACTCTATCCTGACAGCAGACACAGAAACACACACTGGATATATACGGACGAACTGTTCATTTTGCATATTGCATACAAACAAGACAATTTGTTTAGAAGGGGGCAATCAATTAAAGAGAGTTTTTGTGAGAGGGGGAAAGAGAGAGAGAGAGAGAGAGAGCGAGAGAGGCCCGCGCGCAGGATTGATTTACGCTCCATTGACGCTTCGCCAGGCTCGAAGAAGAAGTCCGGCCAATCAGTGTGCGCGTAGCACACAGACCCGACAAACCCCCGCGCGCAGTGCGAGGCTGTAGCACTTTGTTTCGCTATAGTGAGCAAGTTGTTTGGGAGGAAGGGGGCTGTAGAGAGAGAGAGAGAGAGAGAGAGAGAGAGGGAGGGGGAGAGAGAGAGAGAGAGACAGGGAGGGGGCGAGCTAGCAAAAGACAGAAGAGAGAAAGAGAGAAAGGGAGAGAGAAAATCTCGTAATGTCTCTCTTCTTATTCCCAATTTAGTGAACTTGCGGCGTTTCGCAGATAATGTCCGAGAATGTCCATTTCTGGGACTTTGAGCAACTATTACGTGGACTCCATCATAAGTCACGATAGCGATGAACTCTCAACCCCGGCTCGCTTTCCCAGCGTCCAGTATTCCGGATCGAGCTCCGCCGCAGTCGCGGGCGGACGGCAGCCTGGCGGCGCTGCGCACGCGGAGCATCCGCACCCGGAGTCCTTCCCGTCCTGCAGCTTCCAGCCGAAGCCTCCGGTCTTCTCCTCGCCCTGGAGCCCGTTCAGCCCGCACCACGGCGCCAGTGGCCTCCCGACTGTCTACCACCCTTACATCCCAGCCCAGCACGTGCCTGCCGCGGACACACGGTACCTGCGCTCATGGCTGGACTGCACGCCGCGCGGCTCCGAGTCTGTACCGGGGCAGGGCCAGACCGGGCCGGTCAAGCTGGAGCCGCAGCTCGGCCATCTCGGCGGGGAGATCCCACCCAAAGTCGGCGGACAGCACCAGCACGAGACTACCACGTACATCCTGGAGTCGACGTCCACAGCGGCGCGCGAGCTAAGCCACCATCCGGCCGCCATCCCGGGGGCAGGGTTCGAGGAAAATAAGGAAATTTGTGAAGGGAGTGAGGACAAAGACGGCCTGGATCAAAGTAAGTTATTAAAGCAGGAAATAGCTCGCGAGGGGGGGAGCGAGCGGAGACAGAGAGAGAGAGAAAGAGATTGTAAATGCTTTTAATGCCGCCATAAAACAAGAACAAAGAGCCGGAGAGCCAAAGTGCTCCCCACCTTCTAGCTCTCTAAGTTTACTGTGATATTTATCCCGTATCATCCCTGAGTCACCAGCCGGCTCCTGCAGAAACGGATTACTTGGGACGGCCCATACACGTATTCTAAATTCTAACTGCAGTCTGTTACCATAAACGTAACATGAACAACTTGCAATATAATAAAAACCAACAGACTACAATACCGCGAATCAGCCTGTATATGAACATAGTAGGATCAACACCTAACACAGACATGACAAAATCTGAACATGGTGTGTCCTAAAAGGTCTGTTGGATCACATTTCTTTGTATTAATCTGATGCTGTGTTTGCATCCATATTACAGAAAATGTCTGAACGTACTTTGGATTACCTGACAAAAGCCCGATTAAATACACGAAGTAGCCTTATAGGTTTACATGCATGACCTAAAAACAATACATTTGTATTACAGATGTTTGTTTAAGACAGATGATTTCAAACAGACAGGGTGATTCTGAAAACATTTTCAGTTAAAGCTAATTAAAGCCAGTTAAAGTCAGAGGACAACCAAAAATGAACAGCTGTGGAAAAAACCCCAGTGACCTCACAGTCATTTTTAATTTTAATTATTATTATTTTACTTTCTTCTCATCTGCTCTCCTTCCTCAAATAGTTTGATGGTAGCCTAATTAGAGAACGTTAGTTGGTTTGGGTAACCCTAGATGGTTTTACTAAGTGTTTGCCAGGGCATGCGCACTTCTGTTCTGCTGGAAGTGGTTGCTTTAGATCTGTCTTTTTTTTTTTCTACTGCAGGTAGATTATTGGTCGTCGCTCTCTCTGTCTTTTTTCCCCAACAAAAGCGCGCGCGCGCGCACATGGGCTTGTGTACGCGCTCCGTTGCATTTTAAAGCCCCTCATGTCAGCCAGTCCAAACTGTAAAACATCTCTTGAACTGCTGCAGAGTACGACTTGTACACAGACCTGTAGGACTCCTGCTCCTTGTCCCGCGGCTCACTATGCGCAGCCTTTATGCACTAATCACGAGATAACACCGATATCCATCAGGCCTCTGGAGACGTGAGCTCTGGTGGACTACAGGCGGGCTTAACGTGGCTTTGCGTGTCCAATATGTCATGCAGTGACGCCAATGGGAGACCAGTCAGACACTGTAGTCTGTTCCGCGTTGAAATTCATTTTGCAATCCGCTACTTTCTATCATTTCCCATAGAGACAATATATTGGCCCGTGTTGTTGTATTTCTGGTCAAATCTCCCTCTGTAACGCCACACTTCTGCAGCACCGAGTTGTAAACATAATAATAAGGATCAACCAGAGTATTGTTTACTCTCCCGCCCCGGCAAGAGTCTCTCTGTTCGTCACGTGAAAATCTCAGTAGCACACACGGTCCGTCTTCTTTTTAAAATCATAAAAGGAAGCGGGCCATCCGTCTCTGACCCGGTGGATAGATTAGTTCTCAATAGAGCAAAGGCCTCATAACTCAGCCTGCAGCCTAGACTGACTCTGTTGTACGGGACTCGACGCCGATCACATGCGAGGGGGGGGACACACAGTCAGGAGGACGAGCTCTCTGGACTCTTGAGCGCGTATAAATCTATAGGGCCACGTAAATCTCACCGCGGCTGCAGTCGAGCGAGATGAGTGGAAGACAAAATCATTCAGCTCTGCCTCTGCTGCATACGCTTTGCCAATACACGCATGAATCACCTCAGCTGTAAGGTCCATTCTTTAACTGTGACGAATTTATTCTTTTTCTTTTATTATTATTTTAACAAATGCGCACGTATAGATCCACCGTTCAGGAGACACATTGCAGCCTTCGCAGTTATCTTCACGTCACAGATATCGCTTATAATATGCACTTCTATCACTTATTGAAGGTTGAATATTTGCAATACTTCAATAAAAGACTGCGTTTTTGCTCCATATTGTTTCACACCAGGCACAGCTGCTGGGATGTTATTCTAGTCCGTAGTCTGTGACGGCCATAGTGTCGCATGTGAGTAGCTGTTTTATTCATCTGCTCCCTCTGTAATAATAATAATATTTTACCTGTCATGAAATCGCAATCTCCTTGATATAAAGCCGTCGAGGGCTTCGCCAGTACAACACGAGTTTGTTCTGTTTTGCTATCATTACTCGCAATAACAACACAATTTAATCCATCACACCCTGGCGGGGTTGGCTCGGTTTGAAGCTCCCTTCCAAAGCTTCTTGACTTATTTCGGGTGGGACAGAAAAACGTTCCCATTACATTTCATTTCTTCCTTCTTTCTTTTTCTTTTTTTTAATTTTCAACCGAGTCTGGATGTGAACGGGCTCTGTTCCCCTTCCTCTAATCCCGCCGGATAAATCTAATTTCTGCCAGAGGAGTCTGATCTATGCGTCTGAGCGCGTGGCCGTTTGATATGTACCTTGTGTATGCACATGCACACGAGAGCCAGAGAGCAGAAGAAGGGAGGCCTCCACCCTCTATTGGACTTTTCGGAGGAAGAAATGCAATTTAGAAATACACACTCACACATACACACTTTATTATTGCACTGGCACTACACACACCCAGTTCATTCTCTCTCTCTCACACACACACACACACACACACACACAGCCACCTTATTACAGCATCTGAGCATGCCATCCATCAGAGCAGTGAGCTGGTTAAGGGCTGGATGGAGCTCACCCTCCAGTCTGAATTACTAGACTTTCCAGCAGTGAACACGTTGTCTGGCTTGGTGTCAGTGAAGGCTCCTGTGTGTACCAGATTCTGTTTTCAAAAACAGACTGACAGTATTCTCAAATAAAAAGAAAGTTGCTGTGAGCGGTTTCTGGCGTCAGCAGATCTTCTTGTTTAGTTTTCGTCTAGTGTTTAGCATTGCAGTGGGTCGATATGGGGGCTGCACCATCCAGCAAGTGAAGGCTGTTTCTATTGTCCACATGGCAGCCATTTTGAACATGCAGAAATCTACATATTTCTCTCTGCAGGTTAAACCCCATTACCCTTACTCCACCACAACTGCGGCCAACCGATAAACTGAATGGTTGATAAACTAGCAAGCAATCCCCAACCGCTTGGATTTAAAGGGCGATGATGGTTAGTGCAACCTCAGACTCTTTGAACGCCTCTCCTGTGTAAATGAGTTGTCACCTTGAAGGGAATTTAGTTGGGAATATCAACACAAGGTGCTGAGGCCTCATTGCTAAGGCTGTTGTCAGTTGGCTGATAGGTCCCTTTTTGTTGCAGTGGCACAGGGGTACAACCATTTCCCTGAAACGTTGGCTCTGCTCATTACAAGTGACGTGTGTTTTCATGACACGCGTACAAATGTGTAACAATTCACCTATTTAGAATTATTGTTAAAGTATCCTCACAGCTGTATAACTTTTGGAGCCTGTTTTGTTCTAGGTGGACATTTTGGGAAATATTCTCATTCACTTTCTTGCTGAGTGTTAGATGAGAAGATATCACCCTTAATGTGTAGGAAATAGTTACTGAAGATATAGCCACCAGCAGCAAAAATTACATTTCTAATGTTCAGCGATAAAATAAATAAGGTTTTGGTCTTTCTGACCTTGTCTACATTTGAATCATTTGACAAGTATTGTTGTATGATCTACAAATCTCACACAAGTAACTACAAAGTAACTGTGATGTCAGCCACTTATATATGGATTCAATGTATGGCAATTTAAATACAGATTGAAAACAGAAACATAGACCAACACTAGTTGTTGACATGGGCTGGTAACGTACTGGAAATGCGATCTGTAGCCTATCATTGCTGCCCGAGTCCTATGTGGCATGTTGGCACACTGGGATTTATGTGTTCTCAAAGTCATATATTGTAGTCTGTGTCCACCAGACATTTTCGCAGAAGTGGAATGACAATGAAGTATTCATCAGTGGCCAAATTCCTCTGGGAGTTTTGACTTTGTGAGCTGTTTGCATGCTGAACGCTACGGCATGGCAGAATTATTGAAAGTCCTTGCCACTAGTGATGATACGAAGAATTTTTGGACAGCGAGCTGGGGTTTCAGGAGTTCTAAAAGAACATACGTTGGTACCGCTTATGTATTGGCAAAAAGAGAATCATTCCTAAAAGAATACAGTTTTTAGTCTCAATAAAAATGTAATGTCTCCCATCTCCAATCTGGACGAGGATACTAAAGGCTGATTTCTAAGATCACCATCTTGGCTTGGCGGCAGGATATGTCAGCCTGTAATAATGGGTCTGATATTTGAAAGTGTTAACGTGAGTATCTGTAAATCGAGTTGTTTCTGATGCACCTTCCAGCAGGGAGTCTTAGTAGTGATTAGTGTCTACATCTTGGCGCATAACAGCGGGACAAACCTACACCAAGTTTCCCTCCTCAGGTATTCAAAATGGCTGCTGTGGAATCTTACCTCTCAAAACATCACATCCACTCAAAGGATCCAGCTACAGATTCTCTTTGTGTTCCTGGTGCTGGGCGGCCATCCAGAATAAACTACAAGATTACACTTCAGTCTTTGTGCTGCTGCTGCTGCTGCCGGGCAGAGTGAGAAAGTTATTACCCCTGAAGTTTATTAAGTTATAACGCCGGGTGAACAACCCCATTAATTGGCGTGTTGCTGTTGGTGGCTGGGCGAGATGGGGTGTAAGGGCTGAGGTGGGTGGGGGCGTTGGGAGGGAGATAAAATACGACTTCGGGAAATGTAATAACGTGCCTTTCGGATATATGAGAGGTCAATTTCTGGAACTATTAGGGTGAAATTGCAAAGGGAGGGAGAAAGAGATGGGATGTGATATTAGTCTTGTAGCCATTTTGGCCCCTGTTTCCATACAAGCAGCATTCATCACGGTGGACACGTGTGCACACACACACACACACATACACACAGGCAAAGACACACATTGGCCTACCATTGGACACATTGTGCTGCAGGGCCATAGCTTTACAGGAATATCAATCTTTTCATCCATGTACCTGTCCATGTGATTTCCAAGCCACACATTGCTTCAGCAGATGATGTGGCTTAAAGGCAAAACTTGTAGTTTGCATGATACAAACTATACACCCAAACCCCTACACACATATTCTTTCTAATTCTATCTGTCATCATCCTGACTGTCGTCCCACCCTTAGGAGAAACAAAGTCTATACCATCACCCCAACTCACCGCCATTCTCCACCGCCCCCCCACCCCTCAACCGGTCCGTCATTCTGGGTGACAGCCACAGTCGGCACAGCTCCGAGAGTAATGGATGGTCTTGGAGGTGATTATACACCCGTGGAATGCAAAGCACCCACTTTACCGTGTGACAAAAGCACTGCACACCCCCAACCGTGGGCCCCCAACCGCACCCCCCTCCCCTCCTCTTTACAAGGCATTATTTTGCTTTCTGAGATGAAATCGATACTCTACATGCTGGCCATGTTGGAGGAAATTGATTCCAGAGGGTATTAAGGACGTATTTACTGATGATGGCCGCTAACCAAATTGGCTGATGGGAATAACCATATAAGGCCATATTCTGTCAGATCCACACAGGGACAGAGGCTGGGTGATGCAGTGTGCTATTGCGTCCCTGACAGCCATCTTGGCTTTGCAATCGTGTTGCGACATCTCTGCATCGAATGTGCTGAATTACACCACCAAACCAAACAGACCTGCGTGTAAAAGAATGTCACATCCGAATATCCTGTAAAAATTACCTGAGGAAACGCAGGTACGCAATGTTAGCTACATGTCTTTATTTCTATGTTTTTGAATGGGTAAGGTTATCATCATGCTTTTGATAACCGTGATTGGCTCCATACAATGTCATTGTTTCAAAGAGCAAAATCATATCTTTTTGAAGATGAAATGAGCTTGTGTTCTTATTTCAGTTTGTTTCCACCGTTATTTCAAATGGGACTTCTTATCTGAGGTCTTCCCAGAATCCTCTGATCTTCTAAAATGGAAGACAAATGTCTGGTGGTCACTGTGTGTGGAAGTTTCTCCTAGGAAATTTATGAGACTGCTGTGTTCGTTCAAATTTGGTGAGCTGATCAGTCGATTAGATTTTGGGGATGAATCAGATCTGGGATTTACACTATTAGTAGAGAACTGCTTTTGTAGTGATCACTGATGTGTTCGCACACTACTTTTTTATCATTTAATCCTGGAAGACAGATGAAAGACACATGTCATTAATGATTAAGGAAGCTGATGCTTTGATGAAGAATTAGTCAGGTTTGCCGTCTGTCACTGGTTTCACAACCAGTGTGGTCACAGTGTGGTTGATCTTTGAAATTAGTAATTTACAATATAAACGTAGGACTTAGATTTAGATGGCCATACCCAGTTGATGGCCATGCTGTGTAGATTGAATGGGTCCATTTTGTGTACGCCCCACCAGGAAAAGAAAAAATAAAGATAAAAGTCAAAAAACAGTGACAAAAATGTCAAAATTGTGATATGTCAAATGTATGCATTTTTCCCAAGTTATGTTCGAACATTTACATTTTTGACATTTTAAGTAAACCAGTATGAGAATTTTGACTTAGCAACTAATACTTTTCACTTGCTATCTCAACATTATGACTTTCTTTCTCTTCATTTTACCTTAAAATGTAATGAATGTATCTTTGATTTAATTTTTTATTTGAACTCACCATAAGTATTTTTTTTTTTTGTTTCCCCATACTTTGCCCAACTTTTCATCCCATTTTCATCTTGCTGGTGTAAATATTGTTCCTTAAGAAACAGATGCTGTTTTTAATGTGACCTTTGACATTTGAAGTACAGATGAATGCGATCAAACACAAAGCTAATATTTCTCATGGTGGCACACAAAACACTTCTTTGTTCATCATAACTGTCACAGAATTAAAAACAAAATGTCATATGCAGTTGGATTTTTTTGCCTTGGCATTATAGCAAGCAAATTGTCAAAGATGTAAAATGTTACCAGTAAAATTGAAGACAGATGATATCTCCACCCAACATCAGTTAGGGAAAAGATTGGCTCCTCAGGGAGGGACACGCACACATTCTAATTCTCCTGCTTGGCGTCAAAAGGCGCTGATGCTCAGGCTTTTCCCCATGACTTGTGAGTGATAGAATCATCCCTTCTCTCATTTTAGGCCAGAGGACTGAGGCTGCATTTTACACAGGGACAGGAAATTTCCTAAATAACCCCCCTCGCCCTGCAGATCTGTTCTTATCCTCGCTGCAAGGATAAAATCTTTTTTTCTGTGATTAGACAGCAACAGGGAGAAGCTTTTTGGCCCTAACGTTGCCCAGACTGATTTAGATGGAGCTTACTTTCCCAAATTCAGCCTGATGGTTAAACTCTGTTTCATTCAGTCAGCCTTGGGAAGGCTTTAGTATGATAAAAACAAACAATGTCTCTATTTAAACTAAGTGGGGTATTTTTTTAACCAGTGAATCCAGTGCGGAATCCCCTCTTTGAGTCACGTTTGGGTTTTGCACCAGAGTTGGAATGGCACTGCTGACTGAGATGGTGTCATTGATAAAACGCAAGGAAGAAACAGCAGCCTTGAGGAGAATAGTTCCAGTGTGGTCTTGCTTTGAGCTTTGCACGCTGCTCCTCAATTTTGATCTTCATTAGGGAAGATCTGTAAGCATTTTATTTTATTTTTATTTTATTAGGCTTAAGTGTTCAGGCATCATTGAAGACATAGATGTCAAGCTTTACCTGGTTTCTTTTGGTTTTACAGACTCTAGCTAGTGGAACATTCTGTTTGTTGTGATTGACTGGAGGAAGGGAACCACAGGGAACGATTGCGAAGGTTTTATTTAGACAATGCAAAAGTGGATATGAGCCAAAACCAGTTCTCGCCTCTCACATTGTTCCCGAACATGCTTTGATATTTGACTTAAAATGGAAACGTCTATATTCTGAGATTGCATGAGGAGATTTGGCTAAACTGATTCAAAACATGGTAATATTTGCATGCAAAATGGTGTTAAAGGGAAGGAAAAGCTCAAAATGAGAAAAGCCCTATTTTTCTTTTGTGGTGGAGTTTTCCTTTAGAGAGCCTTGGTGCGTGACAGCCCCAGCAAGCTGCCTCATAGCTGACATGCCTTTGTGCTTTGCAGAAGGGAAGAGCAGATAGCTTTCAGCCCTAAACCAGACCCTTGCGTCCCAAACAAGAAATCTCTGCTCATTACATCGGTCTGGTGGTGGTGCATGTGGGTGGAGGAATCAGGGTGGCCTGACAAACAATGGACATGGAAGAAAGAGAGACAGATATGAGAAAAATATCCAGACAATAATTCATAACTTTCTCTCAGAAAATGAAGAACATCCCATTTTGGATCCTCTATATTAACGCACTACAGCTGTTATTTACTACTTTAAACACACATTTGCACGATATTTAGCTATGAGGAAAATGTTGTGGTGCAGCATTATAACATGTTCAAACGGGTTCAGTATAATCCATTGTGTGGAAATCATATTGAATCTGTGATTAAAGGCAAGAAGGAAGAACACAAGGAATATTTCTCCTCTAATCCCACCAGGGCTATAAATTTCACGTGCTTATTAATTTAGCAGCAATGAGAAGTGGCACAGGGCTGAGCTGCAATGGGATCATCGTCGAAACAACAAACAGAAAAAGCAGTATTAGGCCTGTAAAACATCTTCCCTGATGTGTTTTTGTCTGTTTGCTGTCATCGCGCGGGGTAAATTTCGGCTACCGTTTTTGGTCAAAAAATGTGATTTAGCAGCAGACCAACACACCGTGACCCCGCGAAACTCTGAATAATTACCTGCTTTATTTCTGTCATAATTTGTCTGTTGCCAATATTACCCCTCACCCGCGCTGTTTAGCCCGGGGGAAAGCATCTATGAATGGGACAGGCTGCTCCATCACCCCTGCCTTCACTTGGTGGTCCTGGTACTCCGGGTTATCACTACCTTTAGCCAGGAAGTGCAGCTATGGATCGGACAGGCTGAGCTGAGTCTCCCCCTGACATCTCCGGCGAGGAAAAAAAAAACATTTATTATACTATTATTATTACTACCGCATCTTATATTTATCCGCTGACGGTCACCTTCAAACAGAAGCCAGAAACAAGTCAGATCACTGTATTTTAATACATGCAAATAACTGCGGCCGTGACCACATCAGATAACACACGGCTAAGTCAAAATGAGTCATTGCTTTTATGCTTTTTCTGAAATTGCGAATTAAATTACTGCATTTTTGAAAGGTCTGACCAAGGTCCCAATAGGCTCCATTAATCATTTTGCCAAGCTACTTTTTTTTGATCAACTTTTAGATTGAAATCTGCATATTGAGCTGCTCTGTTCACATTTGTTCCTCCTCGTCTGTGGAAGCCTGCAGGCTTTGATGGAGCAGGCCGTCTGTCTTCCACGTGGTGTCAAATAAAACAGCCACGGATCTGCTTGCGTTAAATGTGCGCCCCTGTTGACACCATAAACCTATAAGTGTCAACTGCAGAGTCGGGTGTTTTCGGGAAAAAAGCTTTTTACGCACAATGTTCCATAGATTTTACGCACGGAGAAATGTTGTTTAGGTGATTTAAGTAGTGTTTTGTGGGCTTTTGCTGTTTTAAAACTCACAAAAGAGAGACAGGGCTTGAAGGAGTACACGTGCATTTATTTTATTTTACTATTAACTGCCTTCCTCTGCCTCTCCTCTTCCTCTAGGTGACCCCTCGGCCAACTGGCTGCACGCGCGCTCCTCCAGGAAGAAGCGGTGCCCGTATACCAAATACCAGACGCTCGAGCTGGAGAAGGAGTTCCTCTTCAACATGTACCTCACGCGGGACCGGCGGCATGAGGTGGCGCGCGCGCTCAACCTGACGGAGCGGCAGGTGAAAATCTGGTTCCAGAACCGGCGGATGAAAATGAAGAAACAGAGCAAGGACCAACCCAAGGACTAGCGGGACTCTTACTCGCGCTTACACATTTAGACGCCCGCGCACGCACCGCTCACACCTTATATCCAACATACAGTAAAGTCCCCCTTTTTCTTAACACAAAATGGCCTTCACAAGAGCTGCAATCACACACACACACACACACACACACCTGCATCTGTTGTTTCCAGTTTAAACCTTTAGGCTCTGCCACGTGAGCTTCAGTCCAATCACACCGATTTATACAACTGATGGAAATGGCTTCACTGATCGCTAACAGACTCTGAGGACGTCGCCACTTAACGCTGACGTCGGAAATGCTCCATCTGATGTGAGAAGGCCGGAACGTTTTGAGTTTCAGTTAAGGCCGCGGCGGATGCTCACAAACCGACGACAACTCCTCCAGGACCTCCTCTCCTTTAAATGGCTCGGACTCCATATAAAACTGCGGATCGGACTGTTTTTCTTTTGATGAACTGATGGCTCTTGTTCATAGTTTTATATTGCGCTATTATTTAGGCTGGGATCGGCTCCAGCCCCTCGTGACCCTCTGAGGAGAACCGGTTATAGATAATGGATATTATTTAGACGTTGATATTAGGCTGCATTATGAAAGGGAAGAAAGCAGCAAGTGATGCTACAACAAATTGCTGGAGGAGGGGGGGGGGGCTAGACAGAGAGAGAGGTTAGACTTTTTGTTTCTTCAAGCACTACTCTTCCTTTTATTAGTTATTTATTGCTCCATCGCTGACACCGGAGGTGCGCGGAGGTGCTGAAACCTGGGTTTCCCGCGGCCATTAATGAGCACGTGCGGCGGAGGCGTGATGAGCGTGCGCGCGCACACACACACACACACACACACACACATACACACACACACACACACACACAAACACATTGGTTTCCATCCTTCTCTTTCCTCTTCTCCTGCTTTCTTGTTTCTCTAATTACTGGCAGAATTTGATTAGAAAGCGCGTGGTGGCCGCCGCTGATAGCAGCAAGCCGCCATTGTTTCCCGACTCTCGGCCTAAGTAATGAGCAGATACCGGAGTGGGGGGAGGAGCGGGGTGGGAAGTGATGGGGTGGCGCTGGGTGTTAACCCGACTCAGCAACTGGGGATCCGATTAGGCTGCTGTCGATATCATGGATCCTCCCGGCCTTCAGCTACCTCTCCGGATGCTTTATGCGCTGCGGCTCATCTGCGGCCTTTATCGGCTATCGATAGCCGTTCCCTCCGCATTACACGAGCCTGGAGGTTAGCGGGGCTTCTGAGCGGCGACACAGCACAAAGCACAAAATCATTTTTTATTTATCGCATCCACACTTCATTAAACCCGGCTTCAAGCTTAAAGAGCCAGGTTGTGGAAAAATCCAGCAGATGTGTCCAGGTGGCGTTAGCCTTGATCACCCCGCTACTCCTGACCTGAATTGACTTCAGGTGATAAACACCCCAGATAGTTTTTCTTCTCCTTTTCATTCCGACCCCACATGCTTACTCAGCACACACTCTCAGACGGCATTAAAAACAAAAAAAAAGCAGGTGACACGAATGCGTCTTAATTGGACTGGCCAGTACAAATCACCCACGGCTGCTCGTTCGTTTAGGCTACCAGCTGTTTGCAGTAAAGATGTTAGAAAAAAAAAAGGTTAATTTCAGATTCTGTGCACACAATGTCCGCGTGCGCGTGGAGCACTGGTCTGCGCCCTGCAGACTCAGAACGCCTCTGTCCCCTCGGTCACCAGAGTCTTTATTCAGTCTCTCATTGCATTTGCATTTGAAGAAAGAATCAGCTCTATTTTTATACATACAATATATTGTGTATTCTCTGCTATGCAACGCGGGTTTCGCTCTCATTTCAGGAACTATTCGGATAGGCGCACAATGGGCGGTTTTCCAGGCGCAAACGGGGAGGGTTAGGAGAAAGAGCGAAAGAAAAAGAAAAAAATAGAAAAAAAACCCCGATGCGCTCACATGTTTACTGACAAGTTTGAGATTCATTTTCATTTTCTCCCCGCTGGAAATATCATGTTGTTCGTTGAGGTTCCATAACGCGTTTATATCAGACATGACAGAACACTTCAGATTTATTCCCGTGTAAGAGTGCTCTAATAACGGTGTCTACATTTACAGTAATCGCTCGGAGTATTATCTGTTTAGACTCAAGTTTATGCAGATTTTCATTGATCTTAGTGTTAAAATATTAAGAGGCCATGTTGGAAAGCCGATGTGCTACTATGGCGTGTATTTGAAGTGTTGGCGCAGTTAAATGGCGTCCGATGGCAGTTTTATGGACGGTCCATAAACAACATTGTGTGTGTCTGAGTGTGTGTGTGTGTGTGTGTGTGTGTGTGAGAGAGAGAGAGAGAGAGAGAGAGAGAGAGAGAGAGAAAGGTGTTGGACGTTGTGGCTTGCAAGACCACAAAGGCTGCTCGCGCGCCAACATTAAACTTAGACACACACGCGTATTTATAGTTCACACGCTCGCGCGGATGTTGCCTCCAGTTGACTTGTTGTTAATTTCATTTCTAATTTGCGCGCGTCGAAATGAACGGGTCTACGGGCAGCCTTTATTTGCGCTCCAGTTTCTCGACAAGCCGCATTAAATCCTCTATTTACGAGTAAAAATGTTTACATGGTTTGCGCATGCCTCGAGTCGTTCGTCATTTTGAAGACGTTATTTCGTCGTTTAGCTCTTTGTGTGTTAAATCTGTCGGGTGGTGGCGGGTGGTGGGGGGTGGGGAGGTGCTTACTGAGAAATTAAACAGACTAAGTAGAAGTTTCTTGATAGGAAATATTTCTAATTTATTGTATATAAAATGAGTAACCTCGTCTTTCTTATTGGAATGAGTTCAATATGCTGACTATTGTTTTGTCTTATTGGGATTCTTACTGTAATATAAATGATTATGTTTCTTTCTTTTCTTTCTGTCTGTCATGTTCTTTAGATTCTGTTCTCCATGTTGTTGTGCCGACTGTCTGAATGATCTGTTCTGATGCCAGTCCGATGTGCTCTTTGTGTCTATGGTTTGTTTAAACGGTGAGCGGTAATGAGTTGGACTCTGCTGGTGCAGCCCAAAGGATTGGGGCAGAGAGGACGAAAGGGTTTGACTAAAACGAAAGCTTCTATATAAATTATAATTTCTATTTGAATTATTGACTCTGTTCCTTTCTGCCCTTACTGTGACGTTCCTATATTTACTCTCCTGACTGGAGGAACAAAGTTTCTGGAGTTTCTGCTATAAAATATAAATACGTAGCTCAAAAAAGTCATTTTTTAAATGTATCCTTCCACTTTGTAATGAGACGGATCTAACCCACGTGTCGACAGTAAAGGCTTTATTAACGCGCAGGCAAACTCCAGTCTCTCTGATCTTCTCCTCCATGTGAAATGTCCCTTTCTTGTATGTTTTCCTCTCTTCCGTGTGTTGCTGTATCTTGTTTCTTTGTGCGTTGGCACTGCTGATGCTGGATTCCTATTAAAGAAGATTCTTTACAGTACACGGCCGTGTTTCGTGTCGTTGCATCGCTGTTGCTCGCTGCTAATTAAATGGAAGGTCCTCCGTGAGGAAATGGCGGGGGATCTTTCCTCTGCAGTGGGAAAGTTCAGAGCGAGCAACCGAGCCTTCCTTATGGTTTCCACTTCTCCAGATTGGATTTGGTCTCTGCGGGAAGAGACAGAGACAGAGGCGAGATGAAGAAGCGGATGCGCCAGCATGTGTTGAAAATATGTGTCTCTTCAGTTGTACATTGAAGCTTAAAGGAGAGGGGCGTCTGTTTGGCTGCAACACCAAAAGACTGTCATAAACCCATACACCCCCCCCCCCACACACACACACACAGATGATGAGTGCATTCATTAGAGGCGTCGTCATCCGTCCATTAGGAGCTCGTGAAGCCGCTGCGGTTCCTGTGTTTGTCTCTGCACCAAATGACTGATACAGACACAGAGTCTGATGAGGGCTGCAGGAGCTCGATTTACGCCGTCGCTTCGCGCACGGTGTAGGAAGATGGGCTCGGAGTTTGAAGTACAGTACAAGCAGCAGTAAAAGTTGAGATTTGTTGCTGTGCGTGCAAAAGGAGCCGAAAAGAGGTTTGACGTGATGGTGAGAGTAACACAGTCACAGAAGCAGAGCGAGCTTCTTTCATCTGCGGAGTGTCACTGCACTTGCACCATTAGTACCTCTAATAGTATGTGCTCGGATCATTACTGCAATTAAGACGTTCAAATTATTTGACGAGCAACATTTTCTACTCTTGTTGGTGGCTAGTCACCGAAAATAGGTCTGCAAAATGTGCTGATCAATCGTTGTTGTCTAATTAAAGTTATTCAACTGTTCAAATATTCTGTTTAAAATATATTTGTATCCCGTCCCTCTAAAACAATCCCACTGTGAAGATGTGGAGTGTAGAAGACATCAGAATCAGCCTCAAACAATTGCCATGTGTCACTGTAGAATGTGAAACCCTGATTGCATTCCCTCAGTGTTAGCTCCAGGCCTGGCTGCCTGGCTAGCAGCAATATAGTGTAGCTTTCATGCACCTGGCACTGGTCGGAAATGTTGCAATATTGGTTCAGCCAAGAGTACAGTCTAGACTATACGAGAAGTGCCCTGAGATCACATCTCTTGTGATTTACCGTTATTTAAATAAAGTTGAGCTACTGTTAGCCTAGTAGGGCTGTAATAAGGTAGTAAAACTGGCATTAGCAGCGGTGTTGTCTTGGTAACATAGCAAACATTTTGAAGCACTATAAACACGTAAGGAAAGGTTATATAGCACACTTTAACACACTATAATGTAAACACACGTTTTTAAGGTGTGTCCTAAATTATTCGTCAACTCCTCCAATGAAGCGTCGCTAACTGCTTTATGAACATGTAATGAATGCTTGATAACACAGACTAACATATGATACATGACTATTACAGTGTTTATACCCATATGCAAGGATTTAAAATGGGTTAGAAATGTGTTTACGTGCATGAAAACAATTCATTACGTATACAACTGTTATGTTATCAAGCATTCACAAATATATAGTTATGGATGCATGATAGGAGCAGTCATAGTTCTTCCATCCAACCATCCATCTTTTATCTATGACCACTTAACCTCAGAGGCTCGCTGGGAGCTGGAGCTGATCACAGCTGACACTGGGCGAGAGGCAGGGTCCAACACGTTTGTTATAGTTCTTAACAAATATATGAATAAACACTTAAAATGTCCTTGTATTTATGAACTTCTTCATATGAACAAATATAAAGGAGTTGCAGCTGTTGACCAATACACTGGTAAACAACAAAAATCTTCCTACATCTGCATATGATCACATAATAGTATGTATAATATGCTACAAACATGAATTTAATGTATTATATAGTGTATATCAATGCTAAATGCTGGTGTTGAAATAAAGTGTTACCTCACAGTATGTGTCGCAGTGGCAGTACTGTAGCAGCAAACAGTGAGAGCAGCGCTGGTGTTCAGAGGCAGAAATCTGATGGTGAACAAAGTCTCAGCACAGCCTTTCTGCTTCACCCTGCACTGCTGGCCCCGACCAATGAGGCCTCGGGATTTAAGCAGATTTAGGCTCGGGCCCCAACAAAGCCATCCCATAAACCATCTGTGGACTCGACGGCGGATGATTGGGATACTTCTCAGAGGTCTTGCAGGGCTGGAGCTTCATTAAATCCAGAAGCCCTGCGCTCTGCTGCAGGCCTCCCTCCAGCCTCAGCCCGCTGTCCCAGGGAAGGACAGCGATTGCAAGCTGCTACAACCAACTCTGCGTGTGTGTGTGTGTCTGTGTGAGAGAGAGAGGGAGAGGTGTGCGGAGGTTTTGCTGTGACACATGGCACGGTAAATCTAAGAGAAGACGGGCGAGTAGGAGCCTCACACAGCAACACACACATTCACATCAGGCTAAAGCAGGGACACAGGGATGAGTTCCAGTTATGGAGGCATAGGAACACCAGGGAGACATCTGAAGGAGAGGGCAGAGTGAGGGGCAGCATTACTGTTATTATGGGTAAAGTGAGAGCTAGCAGTCATTCTACAAGCAGCGAGAACATGCTGAGCAAAGAGATAACAAGAGTAGTTATACTGGAAGGCAGTTTATACTGGTTAAGCCATTGTCTTTTTAAAGAAAGAAAGATTACAAAGTAAATATTAGTAAGTAGATCAGTCGTTGGTGATTCATAAGCAACAACAGCAGAATAGTGCTTCCTCAGTATCTTAGCTCTGGAATTTGAAAGTGCATATATTGCTAATCTACATATACTGCTAATTGACATGTACTCTCTCTATATATAGAGAGAGAGCATAATCTAACGGATGGATCTGGGCACCAGCTGAAACCTGGTTAGGAGAAATTTCTCCTCAGTCTGTTTCTACTCAAATTCCTGCAGCGTGCATGGCACCGGTCTTGAGGCAGTTGTTGTATGTGCTTATGTTGCTGAAACTACAACATCTCCCAACTACGACGCAATGGAAACATCCCGGTCGGCTCGTTGTGCAATGATTTGGCTGTGTGGCTGAAATCGGCGGAGGCCTCATCATTGCTGTGATATTTTCTGAACTAAATGGGCTGCACGAGACAAAGCACGTGGCAAAATTCATATCTCAACCCATGGCGAACGTGGCCAACACAATATGTCTTCCCTTTATCTTTTCATATTAAAACAGGGTCTACAGACAATAACCGGCTTCACTGACACACTCTGGGTGCAGTCTGAATGAGCTGTTTCACAGCAGCACGGATTCTATAATTCATCAAGCAGCGGACAATATCATTCATATTCATAAATTTTCTCAAAGAGAGTTATGGTCCTGCTGATACAAACGGCTATATGGATCAGATCACATCAGCCATTCTGGACTCATTAACAGCTGGAGGGCGAGCCAAATGCTGCTGGCTGCTCTGCAGATGTTACAGCTGCCTCTGACTGGACAGAAAATAAGAATAATATTAACATGAAATACGGAAAACATATCATGCTCCTTCTGGCTGCGCAGAGACAAATAAGAATAACATCACAAATAGAAATAATAACAGTGTGCACATGTTACAGCTGCATCTGAGTGGGAGGGCAGCACTAAGAATAACAACAAATACGGTGATAGTAGTGTTAGATCTCCTTCTGTCTGCAAAGCAAAAGTAACAACAATATATTATATAATGTAGAAATAATAACCGTATGTGCCTCTGACTGGACAGAAACATGTCACCTCAAATATAACATTAATGACAGTATGTGCACAAATACAATGCAGAAGGATGTGTTCTGTAATAACACCCTAGAATGTAATTATTATTTTAATATTATTACTCATCACTAGCCTTTTCTAGCTTTCCAAGGTCCTCAGCTGTTAATTTAGTTTTTTGTCAAATAACTTTTTCCAAGACACACACACACACCGGCAAATAAATAAAATGAGAAATAAATGAAGAAATTATCAAACAATACACGCTTTATAATATATTACATAGTCTATTTATTTGGAAATATTAATTATAATTATTCCCATTATTTTATAATAATTAAAGTTTTTTAATAATAATGACGTAAAGTTTGGTTGTGTTTTTACGACACCTAATTGAAAAATAACACTTAAAGTCAACCATTTAAAAAAAAAAATCTAAAGCCCACAAACTTAGCAGGCTAAATATCATTATTATAATAACAATAAGAAGAAAAAGAAGAAGAAGAAACGTTTTGTTGCAAAGTCAAAGTAGTCTAAATGATAAACTATTCAGTAATTAATATTAATAAAGTTTCAAATGAAGATTTCCACAGTCTCATATTTGGCCCGTTCCTCTGAAATCAGTCAGGAAGCGGCACACGCAGCTCATCGCTCCGTTTCTTCCAAATGGCTCCCATCCATCTGCATTTGTGTTTCAAAGCCACAAATCTCCGAGCAGTTTGATTTCTTGCAGCGGGTCGCCCGGTGGAGCTTCACGGGGGAAGATGAGGCTTCCTGCATTTATTTCTTCTGTAATTGTTAAACCACAAGTGGACTCCGCCGGCCAGAACACGCCGTCAGGGTTTGTTTCATTTGTACTACTGTCCTATGAAGAAGAAGAAAAAAAAAAAAAAAAGGAGAAAACCAAGAAAAACCAAGTAGTTTCTCTCTTTGGGCCAATAAAGCAGCTTTCTCTCCTACTCCTCTTCTTTCTCACGTCAGTTGTTTTGCACACTTCCTATTTTCAAACACGGAAACAAACAGCACGAGAGGGGCAGG
>JAVQJF010059358.1:0-38996 GCA_036023855.1 Gadopsis marmoratus
TCATTTTTGTCCAGGCCAGTTTCATTAGTTTGTTTTTAAAATGATTCTGTTGAACCAAAATTCAAAAGCAATATCTGATTTTCATTAATTGATTTTCAGTAAATTTTTACTTATTTACTACTTTTGTCAGTTTCAAGTTATTTCAGTGACCATTGTGGGTTTTTCCTTCTTTAACGGAAGGGTACCAACAATTTTGTCCATGTGTGTAGTTTAGCTTGTTAGCACGCTAACATTTAGCTAATTAGCTCTAAACACAAAGTGCAGCTGAGGCTGATGGGAAAGTCATTGGTTTTGCAAGTATTTGGTCGTAAACCAAAGTATTGGACAAATTAAAATCTTGACCTGATGATGGCGCTAAATGAAAAGTCAGTATGATTTATCCTCTGGGGACCATGAATGTTTGTACAAAATTTCGTAGCAATCCAAGTAACATTTGTTGAGATATTTCAGTGTGGACCGACCAACATTGCGACGTGGCTAAAAATTAAGTTAAAAAACTTGCCAGAGCTCTCTGGTGGGAGAAAAGCTATGTAATGATGACACTGTTTCTAAGTAAAACACCAATGCTGGTGAGCCAATATATCGGCCCTGGATTATTTACTGGTCAGGCTCTAATTTTTACTGTATGCACGTTTGTAATTATTTAGAAAAAACAAAATCAAAGTGTACAAATGGAATGCATGCTGGTATTGGCTGTTGGTGAGTGGCTGAGACCTGCAGGTTCAAGAAAATCGGTCTGATGGCGGCTGGCTGTTTCTGAAATGCCCTCTCTGCTTTCTTGTTCTCCCTTGAATCTGTTGATAACTCCTGGCTCTCACAGGCTGTCAGGCGCTTTCCTTCCTCCCAGTTCAGATGTCGTCATTTCAGAGCGCCAGTTATTTCAGCAATACTGAAATCTGTTAAAATCACTGAAGAAACCTTTTCAGAATGGCACATTCAAATGGGACCAAAGCATTGTGAAAGAAGTAATCTTGAATAATATTGACCTGTAATTTAAGGTATTTTATGAAGTAATGCTTTTATATCAAAGGACACTCCACCCATGTGCCATTTTCTTCTTTTCTTGGGGAGCCGACTATACGTTTTGACTTTCACACTTTGCTCCACTCCCAGTATTCAACACGATTTAATGACCCCTCATTTGTGTGTGTGTGTGTGTGTGTTGAGAAACAGAGAGGCAGACAGGCAGCTAGCCACATGAATGCCTGGTCTTTCAAGGGCACAGGCGGCTGTCTGAGGAAAAACAGACAGCTTTTGTATGAATCCCTGTCTTTTCTCATTTAAAGCAAATTAGAGTTCAGGGGAAAAGAGAAATACAAGTGTGCCCTTCATTTTAGGGGGCATCAATGAAAACCTGCTGTTTCTGGTCTCGACTATGGCATTTCAGTGAAATTACAGTCATTACGTTACTGTTCTGTTGTTTTTGTCTTGAGTGATGACTACTGATCAGATTGTGAAAATTATAGAGAACAAGACATTCCCCCCCCCGAGAGACCAAGGATCATTTGTAAATACAAATTTCATAATCCTTTTGTTATTGAGTGTTCATTACATATCTGTGTTGTGAGATTTTTTTTTTTGTATACTGACATTGAAGTAGGATTTATTTTATATACTGATATTTGGAGCTGTAACACTGAGACTTTAATGGTTTAAAATGTTGAATTACTCACAATAAATGGATCACAAATGTACAATAACAACCCTGTTTGTTTGTTTGCATTTAGGTTACAAGTATGGTAAGTATTATTTTTCTGGTTGTGACGCTGGTTCTGCTTTTATTAGGGGCTGCCTCTTCCTTCAGCTTCTAGTTTTGCATTTGTGCTCTTGCCATAGTGACACACTAGCTGCTGCCCAGTGTTTCCCCAGTTTATTGGTGTGTCTGTGTCATCATACTGTAGCTTGACTGTTTTCAGTCTGTTGCCAGCATGCTTACCTTTAGCTTCTGTCACCATTGAGTCTGCATGGGTTTGCTAGTGTCTAAGAGCTGCCCAAGTGTGCACTCTGTTACCGTGTTTACACTGAATGTAGCAGGTTCAGTGTGACTTTCTTTGTTAATGCACGTTAACAAACGTCCACAGCAACATGCAGTGTGTGTAGTGTTGTGTAATTCTGCAGGCTTTTGTCTTTCTCTATGAACTGTTCTATTAATTTACCATTAACATTTACAGTTATTGTAGATATATCCTGATCATTTAAAAACCTGTAGTAAACCTGCAGATGAATTAACTGGAGCTGCAAAAGCTCTTCAATTGTATTGGTGTTCTTCAGTATTACTTTAGACTTTTGTTTAGATGTGCAGACAAAAGCATTTTAGTGGTAGATTAGTCGACAAGAAAACTTTGGTATAAGTGCATACCACTGCTAACCATTGTATATTGGAATTCAGTTTACATTGTTTTGCACATTCCTTTAAAAAAGCCTACACTTAAATAGCAACACAGATGCATCTTCTTTTAACCTGCTTGCTGTTGACTGTTGTGAGAGAGCTCAGTGGTGCTTTCAGTGTGTTGTTTGGAGTCTGGTTGTTGCTACTTCTGCAACATGCCCCACCTCTCCCTTCTGTGCGAGTGCTAAGCCTTTTGTGACTGCTGTTAAAGGACCAAGCCGTGAAGGACAAAGCCCTCCAGAGCATGGCCTCCATGTCCTCTGCTCAGATCGTCTCTGCCACGGCTATACACAACAAGCTCGGTCTGCCAGGCATCCCGCGCCCAGCCTTCCCTGGAGCAGGGGTAAGACCCTTGTCGGCGCCACACTATCGATACACCCTGTCCAGCTTCACCCAGGGCAGCCATGGGGCCAACTACACCGACATCCAGGCCAAATCACATTACACACCACAGCTTTGCACAACTGCCCATATCAGATAAGCCTAGATCAAAAAGAGTGGTAGTCAAGATAACTACATCCACTGAACATGGAACTAAGAGCCATTTTGATCTTGTTGCTAACAGCTGCTCACAATTTGATGTTCTTTGCTCTTTATTATCTAATTCTCTAGCTATGGCAGGGTATGATATCGACTGGTCAGCCAGGATCCTCACAAGAGTAAGTATACTTACTTAACTTAAAATCTCTTTAAGCAATACATTTCAATATATTTTATTGTGTTTATTCCGAGTCTCTTATTCTCTGTTCCAGTATTAAGCCGTTCACGCAGCAAGCCTATTCCATCCAGCCAGCAGTTACAGCCATTTCAAGTGAGACTTTACCTGATTCAAAAACTTGAGGACAAATTACCAAAAATGTGTATCACACTTTCTACAGTTATTTCTACAGTTATTTTGCTGAATCTGACAACTTCACCCCGATGTCTTTGTCCAATAGCGTGCACAACATAGTAAAATGTGCCAACTATTTACTACATTCATTCACTCCATCTCCACATGTGCATTTCATAGTTGTTCATATCTGTTCCTTTAATCTTCCTGAGGATTGGCAGATTGTCTCGCTGTAAAACAGATGTGTTGATAGAGAGAAGTCTAAAATGCTTGGGAGGTAAAACGGTAATGAACCCACCTACATTTCCCCCAGAGGACCTTATCTACAGTGTAAAGTGAAGGTTGGGATTAATTAAGTTAACTTTTTAAATAAAAAAATTGTTAGTATCCAATTTTTAATTGTAAGATTCTAAGCACTTAATATTGCTCAAATATTATCAATCAGAAGGTATCAATCAATGCAACTGCAGAAAATCCTTTCATGTGACATATTTAGCTTCATTAAGGAATGTTTTCCCCTCTTAAAAACAACAAAAAAAGAAAACCCAACGTTTAATTTACAAGATGTGCACAGACCACTGATTTATTCTTACCCATGTGAAGTTGTTTGTGATTTTGGATTGATTGTAAGTTAGATGGGCACTCCTGTGTCAAAATAAAAATAGAAACATGTTCTCAAAAGGAAACAAAACATCCATTGGCCATGTCAATGGAGTCATGGAGACTTATTTTACACCATGGAACGTCATCTTATATTAGATCAATCCCAAGGCTTTTAGAATTGGTATTTTATTCCACTTTAGTTGTTTATTTCTTGCCTAGAATTTGCTGCAAACAATATTTAGTATTTCTGCGTATAAGATTGGCTTCCGACTAGTTGTATATTCTCTGTTACTTACAAATATTTTTGAAATAAGAAAATGTAGATGAATCCTACAAATGCAAATGTTCAGGGCAAATCTGTGCACACAAATCTTTCCTGAATGATCCCCGATGTGTTGCAATGCTATGACCTAAAAAACTGGTTTCAAAGGCAGCTACGTCTGTAATATGCACATGAAAATTTAATTCATTTTACTTGAAGTAATAAGTAGCGTGTAGCCAGTGACATCAGGACAACATAAACTCCCAACAGATGTCCCCGACACCTCTCAAACAATATGCCATGAGGGTTTTATTTTTTCTAGTGTCTTTTTATATGAACATATTCATGCTGCCCTGAAAAACAACATCTTTCGTTATTCTGGTGTTACTGCAGGTTACGAGCCCACAGCACCTCCGGCTCCCACAGCACCAGCATGGCAGGGCCGCTCCATTGGTACATCTAAACTCAGGCTGGTGGAGTTCTCCGCCTTCCTAGAGCAACAGAGAGATCCAGACTCAGTGAGTAGAGCATTATACTGAAGCATGAAATATCACTATCTCATCGTATGTATTCCCACCTCTTATCACCTGGTCCTTCCCTCTGTGAACACTGGGACATTTTCCCAGGCTTAGAGAGGAGAAGCCCGGCCTATAGGGACATACAGCATGAAAACCTGCAAAAATAATGAAGAACTGTATATTAATCAGTTCCTTAAAAGGCATGCCACAGACTCAGAGCCACAGACTCACTGAGTGTGAGTTGACAAATCAGCAAGTCAAGTCTGTGTCTCATATTTCTTGTTTGCTTTAGAAAATCTTTAATGTTTGTCCACATTTCCCTGTGCACTTTCTTTTGGTATTAATACGGCATGACAACAGCCATTAATCTTACATTCAGCTTAATGCTGAAATTGTTGCATTTGCCCTAAAGGCTGCACACAGGAAAGGCTGCTCTGTGAGCTTTTTAACTGAAGTGCAGTGCCACATGACAGGGTTTCATTCAGTCACAGCGAGGGCAACCGACCTCTGAAAATCAAATGTTATTCTCTGATTTGCTGCTTCTCTTTTTGCTGTGCATCATGGGTTTGAGGTTTAACAGGTTTAACCATTTTTGTCCACATTGTTAAACCAAATATTCTCAGTTGACAAGGAATACAGTAAACCTAAATGTTATTTATAACAAAGCTCTAATTTTGTATTCTATATTGTCAATTTAAATGTAGTTGCCCTTTATGCAGAAATATGCATTTCCAAGTCTGAATTATCCTCATCTACCATTAACTTTTGAGAAAATGTATTTTACTGTATGGTTTTGTATAATTTAACACTTGAGACGGATCTATATTGGTCAGAATTTGTGGTTTCACTGGTTTCTTCATTATTATTATTATTATTGTTGTTATTATTATTAAAATGTCACAACTTGAGTTTATAGAATTTTGGTGAAGCCAGACTTTAGTTTTTGGCTGTAGTGGAGCAGAAAGATATTACCTAATTTGTACATCATAAAATAAAAAGATGCCTAAAACCATGCAGGCACCCAAATAAAATGCAATGTTGCATAGTGTTATTTCTCATCATCAGAGTGCATTTTTACCCATCTAATTCCAGCTACTACTTTCTTATTATGGTGGTTATTTGTCTGAATGGCCTTATTTTATTTCAGCGAACCTTGTGTCTGTGTTGATAACTCTCTGGATATTGATATGTAATACTCTTAGAGATAATTTTTATGTCAGGTTTTAATGACTGGATAGACTTGTTTCGTACTTTTTTAAATGATGCAACCTCAAATGCAACACCATATTTTAAAGTATGTTTCTAATACTATTTATTTACTCTTTCAGTACAACAAGCACCTATTTGTACATATCGGACAGACAAATCATTCCTACAGTGACGCCCTGCTGGAGTCGGTGGACATTCGTCAGATTTATGACAAATTCCCAGAAAAGAAAGGAGGACTGAAGGAGCTCTATGGAAAAGGTCCCCAGAATTCCTTCTTCCTTATAAAATTCTGGGTGAGTGTAATTTGTAGTCTCAATCTCACCGTAACCTGTTGCACATTGTGAAATGTTTGATGGCAGACCCTGTGCAGTTACAGTCTGTTCAGGTTCGTCTTTAGTGATTGGGCGTAATCAGTCTACACAGAGAAGATTGCTCTCTTAATGTTTGCAGAATGCACTCTGCTATATTTGCACTTGCATAGCAGGAGAGCTTTTGATCAAAGCACTCTCTAATTCAATGTAATATCTCCAAACAATGGAGTGACCTGGTTGCACTCCTAATGGCTGTTTAAACATTGCATGTATTTCCTCCCTGATGCAAAATGCTAACTAGCGGCAGCCAACAAAGTAGGACTGTATGCACTTGGACCAAGTCCCCTCAAATTCCTTTTGAAGTGACCGACCAATCTAAATTTCAAATGAAAGACAGAATCGGCATAATAATGAGTGTATAACTGCTTTGCTTAATGAAGGAGGAGAATGTTGTAGGAGGATGTCTCCCCTTTTTGTATCCATAATGAACAGGATGTCGAGGGCATAGAAAGGCTGCCCTGCGGGAACAGATCCCGTTCAACCTTGTAAATTAGTCTTTTAACGTAACTTCATTTAATCCTCTTTAGAATCTTGTTTCCAATATGGACACATTAACATGCTTATTCAGACGTGGCAGAGGCCTTTCAATTTGATATGCGATGTACATGTTTAATTTCGACAGCTCTTGATCAGAAAGTGACAAAGAAATTTGTAATGCGGAGACTCGATGCCTTACTAACTGTACACTGTATGTACTCAATACTAGTCTTTATAGGGTTGTTTTTCCATCAATATACAAATAAGATACAATACTTGCACCGTGACTGTTGAAAATGCCACTGCCAGTTATATTTAAGTCGGCTACAATCAATATTTTTATAGCATCAAATATAACCTTTATTTAATCAGGTAATCTCAAAAGGTATGCGGTATCAAATTTGAAAGGGGTCGCTCGTAGTGATGAACCTACAGATAGTTATCACCTGAATCTGTACCTCCCCTCTCTGCATTACAGAGGTTTATAATGAGTTTCAGCTTATTTATCTGTCCAGCTGCAACTTTACCATTTTGGTTCACTCCCACCGCTCTCATAGCGTTGCTTTTGGCCGCAGATGTAAAAACCCACTGCTCGGCACCAAACATCTGACCGCATTTATATGCTAAAGAACCAGATTTTTCCCTCAGACGTTGGTAGAGACCAAAAGCATCAAGGGCACATACAAAAATCAGGAGGTTTTCATTGACTTTTTAGTATACTTTTCCAGTGAATCCGTCTGTCCCATTTTTCATTGCAGATGCATTGTGTCAACCGATAACAAGAAATCGCAGTGCAAAAATGCCAAACTAGGTTAGAGGTCATTTAGAAAGAAACCGTGTACCCATGACAACTTGTTCACCAGAGAGCACTGACAAGTTCATTTTTAACCTGTAAAATGTCCCGGTGATGTATTTTGAAAAATGACTACAATCCAATACATTGTTTTTATGATTTTCTTTTTAACCAAATATAGATATTGGTATTGGCCTCAAAAATCCAGAACTGGCTGGTCTGTACCTTCTAGCATATCTTGTTTTTCTCTTTGAGCTGACTTTAACCAAATACAGTTTGATGCCATTCCATGACATTATTTTGTTTTGGATGTTTAATGGTGTGGGTATTGATCAGATTGTGTTTGCAGGTTACTTGATATTGCCCACAGATCTTAAAAGTTTCAGTGGGTATGTTGCAGGTAATTTATATGGAAGGGCCTTTTAAAAATTTATGGCTTGGTTCCTATAACTTGGTTGCAACATTTTAAATGTTTTTAAATATAAATTAGCTTGGTGTTATATGAAATACCTGACAATAGTTGCTGTACTGAAACATAATTGTTCAATTAGTTTAGTTTCGAGGTAAAGTGTAGCCTCACCACCTATTCTCTTATACATCTGTCTGTAAAAGTGTGTGCGAAAAGAATCTTTGGCACTTTGGCCATCGTCTATTTTTTTTATTATTTTAATACACTGTATTTACCTCTTTTTACCTTGGTTGCATCTAATTTATCTGTTTTTTCCTGTGAATTGAACCCTAAATGCTGTCTTTTTTTCTGGTTCCCAGGCTGACTTGAACTGTAATGTTCAAGATGATACTGGATCTTTCTATGGAGTCACTAGTCAGTACGAAAGCTCTGAGAACATGACCATCACGTGTTCAACCAAGGTCTGCTCCTTTGGCAAGCAGGTGGTCGAGAAAGTTGAGGTATGATCTCAAGTCTTTCCATCCTGTGGACCAGAGCAATGGCTAAAAGCTGTGAATTACAATGAGTATCTACACTCTGTTTCTTTCTTTGAAGTTAACATGTAATTCATTCATTGTTTCTCTTGTTTCTCAGACTGAATATGCAAGGTTTGAGAACGGACGATTTGTCTACCGGATAAGCCGGTCTCCCATGTGTGAATACATGATCAACTTCATCCATAAGCTAAAACATCTGCCAGAGAAGTATATGATGAACAGTGTGCTGGAGAACTTCACAATCTTATTGGTAATCACCTCACTGACCCGAGTGGGCGAGATTCTCATTCTTCTTATCTTTGCTGTCAGGGTGTGTTGGCGGCTCCAGCTGGGGGGGGGGCGGGGGTTGACTGGGCCTCGGGATGACTTCCTCTCGCTGGTCTTACATTGCTCTCATTCCACAGGAGATGAAACACAGTGTGAGGAGCCTCATTATCTGCAGGGGATAAGAGGGGGCAGGAACCCCTGTCATTAGCCATCACATGGGGTCTTAAAATGTCATTCACCAATACTTGGAAAGCAAAAACTAAATAAGAAGACATGTGAGGACCCATACCTGGGGGTGTGCATGCAAAATAGCAAGCAGGGCCCAAAAACATCTTATCATAAAATCCATCTTCTGAACCTTTTTAAAATTAAGGTGTTTCCCCAAAGCCTTGTGATTTAAGATGTTTTTCTTTTTTACAAATTATCGTAAAGTAATTGGAGTGCTTCCTTCCTGTTCTTAAAAGACTTTATATCTGTGCTTTTATCTTGGCATTTGACAAACAATATTAAAATAAATAATACTATAAAATAATCGATTTGATTTTGAAGGCTGCCTTCACCCAGAAATGAACAATCACGATAACTGTTTATGCAAGATAACTGTTATGATATGGTGCTATATAAATAAAATTGAATATATATTTTCTCTTGTGGCTGAAATGTCACTTTCCTGATGTTCAGTTATAAGATCTTTTTTTTATTCTACGAGTGTATATGATATTTGATATCTGCTCATAATGCTCTGACATCACTACTTGATTTTAGGTTTAATATGAAAGCATTGTCCTGAGCGCCAGCTAAATCAATCAGTTTACTGTCTGAAACTGTTGACTGCATGTTAATTTTCATGCTTCCACTAATAAAACATTTCTACTGTGTCCTTAACCACATTTATGCTTTGTGATTAATAGCAAGGCCTTAAAGAAAGTTAAATATGCCCAAGTTCCCTTTAAAGTGCATTCAGTATTCTGTTCAGCACGACAGAAAGCCGACATCGAGAAACTCGGAACGGTGTGCACGTCCACTCACTTACGTGCTTTTCTTCAAGATTGATTGATTATCGGGGAACTGGACCCTGGTCTTTAGATTCTATACTTCTGTTTCCCTTTTGAAAATGTGTCAACTTCTTTTTCTTGATATGACATGACATTTAGTACTTCTCTACTAGAACGTGACCATCTCTTCTCCTGCAGGTGGTGACGAATCGAGACACCCAGGAGACGCTGCTATGTATGGCGTGTGTGTTTGAAGTTTCAAACAGTGAGCACGGCGCCCAGCATCATATCTACAGACTGGTAAAGGAATGAGAGGCTCCGAGCTTTCCCCCACGACCCAGTCTCCCTCTTCATAGACTCACCAACCTCAAAAACAAGTGGCAGTGCCTCTACCTGAAAGTCACACCTACAATGCTTTTTGGTCATGGTATCGGGTGAGAACAGTTGTTACAAATTAGTTTTAATATAAAATGTTTGTCATTTGACTGCAGTTGTGAATTGCGGTACAGTTGTTTTTATGTTTTAAATATGGGAATTCTTGTTTAAAATATGTTTAGTTGGTCTCTGTTGGGTATAAATGTGGCTGTTCTTAAAGAATTTACTAGATTAATTTGGTAAATGGAAATATTTGTGTTGTCTACTTCTGCTTTGTTATGTAGACTAAGAAGAGAAAAAAAAGGACGCTGGGCTTTTCTGTCAGCGGCCTGATGTGGTCTGTGTAATATGTTTGAGTGTGTTTGGTATGTCTGTAGTTCATAATTTGTGAGCATACATGCTGTCGATATACAGACTTGCACCCACAGCCAATAGATTTTCCAAAGAAACTAAACTAACAGATACATAGACAGAAGTTGGGAGCAAGTGGCCATGAATATTACTGCTATTTCTTTAAAAAAATAAAATCTCAGCTTTCAGAAGTATATTTATTCCTGTTGAAGCACTCCAAATCTTACACACTAACAACAAAATGAATGCACTGTGAAAATACTAAACATTTTTGCCTGCATCTGCTCCATAAATGTAGGACATCTTACCACCTGCTAAGCATTTCTATGCTGTAAACGAGTTTTTTCTCTGACAACTGATGAGAGAATTTTAGGTTTTTAGACGGGTGAAAGTGCTGCTTAAAATGACTCAACTTGTCCAAAAGCACTTTGTTCCCCTTCCCTGGACTTGCCTTAGTGATGCTTACTTTTCTTTGTTAGATCTGTGGTTTGAGAACAGTTTGAATAATCATAACACTATAAATCACTTGCAGACAGCAAACACCCCTGAATATTGTGGCCTACACCGATCTCCAGCCTTAAACATGTTATAGCTGTGTGAACTCCAAAAGATGCCACTAAAACTGTGATCTCTACGCAGGAAGAATCTTTCTATCTTTGCATTGTGTAAGAAATTCACAATTCTATCTGCCAAAGTGTAGATGTACAGTGCCTTAGAATATACTCTTAACATTTCCCTTTGTTTTAAGTCTAAAATCAGTTTTGTGGATGAAACAGGCAAAAATAACTCACCGGTATGAGAAATTATGTTTCTTATAATTGGTACACTCATAGAAACACCGTTTTTGTTATTGTTAAGTGGCAGTGCACTTATTTTAAATTAAAGTATAATAACAGTAACCGTTATAATGAAGGTTATATTTTTCCTCTATTAATACATTGAAATATGTTCCTAAAACATCAGCCTTTTTCAAAGCGCATACTATAAACACAGACTGACTGCCTTTCCTGTTATAAAAGACCAAAAATACAGAGATCCAGTCAATCTTTTGTCATGTCCTCCTGCATGGTAGCAAGGAAGTGCCTTTGGTTTAAAATTTCCAGCTTCAAAAAGATCAAACAAATTAAAAATGACATGATGCTAGACCAAAAAAACGAGATGTAAGTGAAACCAATCACCACATTGCCTTTTTTAAAAGGATTGTAATGACAGCAGGGGAGAGCTGGTTACTGGTCAAATAAATAAGTGATATATTCATTTTTATTACGTTGTAAATTGATTTCACAAATGATGTATTTGAAGAAAAGCTATTTCTTTGCTTGAGGTCAAAGACTGAACGACCTGCTGATAACGTACCGCCGCTGACTGCATGCAGAATATCAACCCACAGAAAGCACTGCAGCTGTCTGCTTCGTGCACACTTGCAGGTTCAAGTGTTTGTTTTTTTTTTTAGTTTTTTTCTGGAAACACCACGGTTTCCTCTTTCCCGCGACCACACGCTCGCACGATGTGAAAAGCACATCACGCTTTCACAATGTTACGTTTGATGATGCAGCTGGGATGTCGACGAGGCAGGGACCGCTTTTTTGATCATTTATTATCTTTCAGAACGAAAAGTTAAAAGTTTATTTAGTGATAATTCCAACAGTACATTTGGAACTGTTTTTAATGTGGTTAAACCTGAATATGTTTCCAAAGCCTGTTTGAGAAGCTGTTCCAGAAACTACAACTCATTTTTCACAACTGCTAGTGTGGACGAGGCCGTCGAGGTTAATACGTTTAAGGACCACAGCTACTCAAACATTGACTGTTTCATACAAAAGAATTACAGTCATCTAAAGTATTTTAACTGAAGCTCTAAATAATTGCAGACAATATCTCTGGTGGATGCAGATAAAGTTCAATCATTCAGTATTTTGCCACAGTCCTGAGGACGCTGTGGAGTTTTAATAGGCTTTTATGTTTACCCCGTGTATGTGTTCACATTTATTGGTTACTTAGTGAGACGTTCCTGTTTTCTTATTGTACTTGTATACATATTGTACTTGGTTTTGTGATGACATTGTCTGTATATTGCAAGCCCAATAAGATGGTAATGATGTTGCTGCTGCACTGCTGGTACATTTTTACATGTCGTTTCAACACTGAAACAGCAGGACTGATGCCTTCGATGGCACAAATGTCTTGTGAACCATTTGAAGAGAAAATGGACACGTATAAAATAAAAAAAAATTAAAAATCTAAGTTGAGGAATCATGCTACAAACATATCAGCAGTTTAGCTTTTGTTATTTGTAATTCTGTCAAAAAGTAGGTACTGGTACCTTTTTTTTTGTTTTCTGACCATTTTCAGAAGGTGGCTTTAACGTGATTTTTCACATGGTTCACATACAGTTATCATACACACACATTTGGGTTTTTTGTGCGCAGATTTGTTTTTGTAAAAAGGTGCTTTGTACAAAATTATCTTAGCTTTTCTCGGTACAGATGTGTGATATCTTTTTGTTATCCATGAGAGTAAAGTGTTGGAGCAAAGGAGAGAAAAGAAGCTCTGCGATGTTTCTGTGTTCTGCATATGGTCTTGTCTTTGCTCGGTAACATTATGATGCCTTCTTGATAATAGTAGATATTTTGTAGCTTTCTAGATACTTTGTATGTATGCAATATTGAAGTTAAATAAATTTGAAAATTATCGCCTCCTTTTGTTGTCAATTCAACAATTATTGTGCTGAAGTTAGAGTATTCTCTCAGAAAGCAGCATTATAGACAACATCCATTTAACTATTTAACTGCAGAAACCTCAGATCAACAGCAGGTGGAGCCGGTCACTTGGTTCATATTTAACTGCCCTGTTTCATGTGTAAGGGAGCATATTTGAATGTATACCGCTGTAGTAACAGAAACCATCACCAGAGGGAGACATTGTTTAATTAAAAGCAAATCAATTTTGATTTCCTTCCTTTTGAGTTTAACCCAGAAGTTAAGACACAAGCAAACTGCATTATAAATTGTATTATCAAAGTTCAGTCACAACATTTGAGAGCAAACCTTATGCACCATAATCTAAATATTTTACTGAAAGCAGAAACCGTTCAAATACTAAAAGGCCCAACCAATAGCTATCTAACCATTTGAACTAGAGGTATCAGAGGATATTGTGTTCGACTAAAATATAGACCTGTTAGTCTGTTTTCCTGCTGTGTTCCAAAAACAATTTTAACAAACCAACAACATAAGTAACCTAGATGTGGTTGTCAATGTATAGCCCCTGTTTTAAAACAACTAGTTTGGGAATGATATCAGCTGATTCGTGTGGTTTTGCAGTAACCCCCCACAGAGCTTTCTGCAGGATAACTGGAAAACTACTCAACAGAGTTCAATGCAAAGTGGTGCCCAAACTGAATAGTTTTTGGAGTGCATGGCATCACCATGTGGTCATTTATAAAGCACTATACACTAAATAACTCCAGAACTGTGACGGGTACAAGCAAAACTATCGATCCTGGATTATGTACTACAAGGCTGTCTTTTATGTGCACATACACGTGCTCATCTCGTGCTGATCCAACACGTTGTGATGGCATTTTACCTGTAGGTGGCGCTACACTAACACAATCCCTTTAATTGGCCATAGCAGAATGGTAACCTCTTTTAAATCACTTATTATAACCAATTTTTATAGACTTGCTTTCATGTGATGTTGCCTTTATATTATCTTTTATCACTTTTACTGGTTTTATTTCTTTTTATTTATTAATCTTTTATCTTTATCTTGCTTTTGTTTTGATTTATTTTATTTATCTTTTACTGCTTTCTATTTTATTGATTTGAGTATCCTATTTTTGCTCTGTCTGTCAAAGCACTTTGTAAACTTTTTATAAAGGTGATATAAATATTATTATAACCACATGGTCATGAATCTGACCATTTTAAATGTTTGTATGTATCCCTAATCGATCCAGGATATCAGTAAACGTCAGAATGATTGTCTACGTTCATGTTTACTTAAATCCAGGTGAAGAGTGAAAACATTTTATTGAACCAACGATAATTTTCATTTTGGACTAATCTGCCCATTATTTTCACAATTCATTGTTTAGTCTATAAAATGTCAAAAGATTGTGAAAAATGCTCATCACAATTTCCCAGAGCCTCAGGTGACATCTTCAAATTACATCTTTTGTCCAACCCACAGTTTAAAACCCAGAGACGCTTCATTTACCATCATAAATGAAAAAGAAAAACTGCGAATCCTCACTTTTAAGTTGCTGGAACCAGCAACTGTTGGTTGACATTTTTGCTTGAAAACAGATAGAAAATAGATTATCAAAATAGTTGGCAATTAAATTTCTTTCGATCAGCTAATTGATTAATCGACTAATGGTTGCAGCTGTAATTTAGGATTGCCCACATGTCTGACATCTGGTCTGAAGAGGCTCTGCAGGGTAATGTGGTTAAAGCAAGTAGTGACTCACACACACAAACTAATTCACCAAAGCCTTAAGAACAAGGCCAATCATATATTGTAATGCCACAGGCTGCATGTGCAAACACTGGCACACCTCTTGTACCGCACGTTTTCACAAAAGTAACAGCCAACAAGCCTCCTGTGGGGAGACAAACAGCAGCATCGACAACAAAACTGCAGGTAAAGTGTGTCTGTCTATTTCTTGAGGACAGAAGTGAACAGCAGTTTGCTCTCTTGCTTTGCTATCAAAGCTCACAGGTTCAAAACTCACCAAGGCTGAAATCTGAAAGCAGCCAATGAGAAGAAAGAGAAGATAAGGAACTAAAAGCTAGCAGGGTCAAAACAATGAACAATAGAGAGAGTCTTCTAAACAGGATTTGAAAAAGACATCGCTTGCCTCCAAGTATCAAGGACAGACCATTCAAAGCAGCCCAGTCTTCGCTGACACTTCAACATTCAAACAATTATTCGCCATTCTTCTTCAGCACACTGTTACTAACCCTCCGGAAACCTTTAAATGACCACTTGTGCACCTGAATGTGTCATTTTACATGATCCAACATCTGTGCCCACTCGTGTCAACAAAAGCAAACTGACCCTGAATATTCACATCACTGTTCACAACGCCAAGTGTAATCCAACAGGAGGAGAGGTCCCACTGCTTTGTCTTGGTGTCGCTGCCACGCAGCCTGCAGGAAGCGTGTGTGTGAACAGTTATTCGTTATTTCAAAGTGTTGCACTGTTGATATTTCACAATGTACAGACTCACAACCGGTGGCTGCATCAGATAAGGAGGCTGAGTATTTTCAGGGGATGAGTACAGTCGGCCGGGGAGTGGAAAATCTAAATTTCATCCTAGGAATCAGTGATGAATGAAAAGTTTGAAAGAAAAGTTGAAACTGATGTTTCTTTCAAGAGTTGGCAGAAGTAAAACACCAGTAAATCGATTCTAAAAGAAATCACTTTAATGCACCTTAAAAAAGTAATTTTCTATATTTTAAATCTCAACTTTAGTAGTAGTAGTACTTTTTCTACGTTCTTAATTATTATTTTCTTTAAGCTATGAATTCATACATGTGCTTTATTGTTCACTCAGTTCTATTTGACCCATTTTTGATTATAAATGACACCATTGTGTTTTGTTTCATGTCAGCGGCCATCAACAACACAAGAAAAGCTAATCATCGCGGCTCCACATGTGATCACAGCAGAGGCGGTTCCTGGACTCAAAGTGACACATGGACCTCAGAAACCAGCAACTTCTCAGACGAGTCTGCGGCGCGGCGCGCGTGCACAGCGAGGGGATGAGAAGAAACGCGGCCGCGCTTTACTCCAGACATGCGGATTTAAATCTATTTTAAGGCTGGGGTTGTTTGGTTTTCTTATTCAGGAGACGTACGGCTTCGCAGACATTCGACCATGGACGCGGAGGAGAGTAAGATATCGGTGTGGGTCTGCCGAGAGGAAAAGCTCGTCTTCGGCCTGTCGAAGCGCACAACCTGCGCGGACGTCGTCAAAGTTCTCCTGGAGGAGCAGAACCCCGCGCGCGGCGGGCCCCCCGCGTGCCCGCTGTCGCACTGCCTCGTGGAGCGGTGGCGAGGTTCCGAGCGGGTTCTGCCCGACAGAACCAAGGTGCTGCGGCTGTGGGTCGCGTGGGGCGACGAGCAGGCGAGCGTGAGGTTCGTGCTGGCGAGGCGCGCGGCGTCTCTGGCGAGCCGCGGCGCCCGGAGCGCAGAGGCGCGCGTGGTGCTCAGCAGACGCAGCCCCTGCGTTACCAAGGGGACCGCGCGAGCCGCCGCGGCCGGGATCTCACCCGAGAAGCAGCGGCGGGTCGTCAGGAAGGCGTTCCGGAAGTTGGAGAAGATCAACGGCAAGAAGAAGAGGCCGCAGGCGGCGCGCGGGGACGCGTCCTCGGCGGAGAGGATGGAGACCGTGGCGCATCTCGTGGTCGCCCAGGATCACACGGCCCGCGCGCAGATCCAGCGGCTCGCGGAGCTGAACTCCGAGATCGACAGGTGCGAGGCGAAGGTGCACTTTGACCGGATTAAAAGACACGGCGCCAATTACGTGCAGGACACGTATTTGGTGGATGCTGCTGCAGCTGCCAGCCGGGGGGGGGACGCGCTGTGCTCAGCTGAGACTCTTGCCAAGTTCGAAGCGTATGTCCGGCAGTGCGAGCGGGTGGTGACGCTAGAAGAGGAGCTGTGGGAGCAGGACACCCTCAGAGACATCATCACGGCGCAGGTGCAGGAGGAGCTGAACCGGCGCTGGATGCAGCGCAGGGGAGAAGACGCAGGCGCATCCCTGCGCAGCGCCGACGCAGACACGCGGGCAGAAAGCGAGCTGCTTTTGGAAGGAGAGCGCATCAGGACACAGCTGGATGCGAGTTCGTACATCGGCCTGCGCCTCAACGCGGATTTAGAAGCTATTAGGGGCGATTTAGAGCTGACCCAGGAGATTTGCGGCGCGAGGGAGAAGGAGATGAGGGATTTGCTGGAGAAAGTGAACACTTTGGACATAGAGGAAGGGACCGCCTGCGAGGAGACAGGCGATAAGACGGAGGCGATGAGCGCGTTGGAGAGTAAAAGCGAGTGGGTGGAGCAGGCCAGGGTTCTGTCAAAGTCTCACAGCCTGAACGACGACGACTCAGACACCGGCTTAAGCTCTCTGCACAGCCAGGACTCAGACAGCCACCCGGTGTGGGAGTCACTGGTTTAGGATTCCACCCAGAAGCTCGCTTATCTGACTGTTGATTATTTTTCAACTAGAAAAAGAATGATCTTCTGCAGTCTCAGGGATTATAACAAAGTGACATTCACTGTCATGTTTTCACAGGGATACACAGTGAATTTGAACTGAGCCTCTCTTTGTATGGCATCATAATAATCCCTACATGTTCCTATATTTTTATAAGATCCTCCTTCCGCTGGTTACTGCAGTGTTTTTGGTGTTGGGGTAATACGCATTAATCTGAGCAAGAAAGTTGTTTTGACACAAAAATAAAAAAGATTTTTGAGCTCGAGTTCATTTGTTCCTCTTTTCTCTTTGCAACGACCCAAACGCCGATCTGAAAGGAAGTGGTGTTTAAAACCTTGTGACTGTTTAATTTCAGGACCGCAAGGTGCTGCAAGTTAAGAGAGGACAGTAAAAATCAAACTAAAGCACATCATTTCCAAGACCTCTGCCACGCTGATACACACCTCAGAGACAGCGAAGGCGACACGGGCCGAAAACACACAACGTCAAAAAGGCCTTTGGGATTATTCTTATATCTCAGCTTTCACTGTGACCCAGACACTGAGTGATAAAGAGAACCTCCTTGCTGTGAATCACCAAGTCAAAATAATATCTGAAGTCAAAACAGAGGCACAGAGCACACAGGAGGTCTGCTCTACATCCTGGACAGAAATGACCTCTGACGGGTGATAAGGAGGGGCATTTCTCACACACACACACACACACACACACACACACTGCCTGATAGAGAGAGACACACACTTGAGTGCTTTATTCCCCAGATAAGATTATGCGCCTGACTGCAGAACGATTAAACAATATCAAGAGAAAGTCATCTGACAGCTGAACCTCGTCAGGGTGTTTCACATGAGTCATTCAACGTTTTGGCACGACAGCACACAGCTTCCACACTTATCTGCCAGCTTCTAAAAAAAAAAAAAAAAAACACCCATCATTTCCACAAATGACATTAGAAAACAGTAAATGCCAGTTGAGGTCTTTGATGCCTCATGAATCCCTGCACAGTCCACCTGCCTTCCCCTGAGTTCGACACACTGACAGCAGGAGCTTTGATGGAGGGGTGAAAACACAATCTTCAAATCCAGAAAGCGTCAGGAATATCTTTTGCCTTCCAACAACATTGATAACTAAGGATGCACTGATATATGACAGATTGCATCTGGCGTTGATACTGGCCTCTCTTGATGAGATTGATCCACATCAAAAACAGTTTCTTTGTTTGTCGATGTCGTTAAAAAGAAATCACTCTTTCCACTGATCAGTCAGCCTCCAGGGCCTCATGTTAGTTTACTTAAAGGTTCCAAAGACTTCCACACAGCGTGGCATACAGATTTGACTGTTTTCATACCGTATGATATTAGCCTACACATACTAGTTTCACAGAAACTGGTTAATTCTGCATAACTGTAAATTGTCAGAGACCTACATGTTATAAACTGGCTTTGCTTTCATAAGGCAGCCGTTATAGAAGTGGCTAAACTGCACACACATTAGCACCGTGGCCTACTGAAAGTTTAGAGTTTGATTTGTAGCCCTGAAACATCGTCCAAGGCCTGTAACATAAACAGAAAGGCTCAGCTTATATATACACAGTACGTAACATCCCTGCTGTCCTCTGCAGAGACTGAGAAACACCTTCCACCTGAGGTAAAGACACACGTAAAAAAAGACAACAGCATTTACATCAAGTTTCCACCCTTTATAAACCCACCCATGTGCTACTTTATAACTGAATACACAGCCATACGCAAGACAACACAAAAGTATACATTACTACCAGGTGTCCCAGGAGATGTACCTACTTAATAATAGGTGTTATTTAAAACCACAGGAAGACTAAAAGATGAAAAAAGTGGTTTCTCAGCATATACAGTGACAGTAAAATGTTACATAACTGTCATGTATGGACGTATGTTAGCGGATCGGGATTTGGGGTGAAGCTGATGTTCTCAGTGTACAGGGTTACACAGTGCTGATGGTTTGGCAGTGTTCAATATCACACTGATATTTTCAGTCTGAGGATTTCTGTTTATCATCGCATGAATAAAGCTAGTCTCGACTTTTTGTTATGCATCGTTCATGGCATGTGAACTCTGTGCTCTGCAGCCTCCTTCTTCCAGTATCTCTTGCTTTTGTATCGTTCAGAAATGACAGACACGTTCCACAACTCACAGACCAAGCAACCTGCTGTGTTGACCCGCTGCCGGAGCAGCAGGCGTGACCTACAGAAACCCTACAGACAGGAATTACATTACTCCCTCCGATATAAGGCACATCTCTCCATCCTGTCAGCAGTTTATAACCATCTAAAGTCAAAGTGAAGTTCTATTTTGCTCTTGACAGATCAAACAAAGGTCGATATAATCACATCCGAAGTTTTGACAAGCATTTAGAGAGATTTTGCTGCAGCCAGCTCCTGTTTTACTGTCCACCTGATGAAGAAGTTACTAGGTTTAATCACAGAAGCTCGAGGCAGCTCATGTACTCTACAACATGAGATTCTGACAAACACACTAACAGTTAGGCACACTTGTCAGTAGTGTCAGGGGAAAAGTTTAACCTTGTATTGGTGTTTCAGATGAATGTAGCTTTTTTTTTCTTTAAATGGAAGACGGGTTGAGACTCAGTAGACAAAACTAAATTCCTTTTCTGTGCAGCTGTTTTTGAAAAGTCGCAAACTGATTTTGTTTAGATTCACAATTATTATTTTTGAAGAATAAATTACTTGATAACTAAAAGAGCATCACCCACTCACCTGTAAAAGTAACAATTTTAATAACTTTTTCAACCATTTTTCTACACATTTTCTTTATTTCTTCACTCCAACTTGACCAAAACAAGATGAGCAAGGAGGCATTTCTCCCCCACCCCCATTAATAAAATATATATTATATATTATAGTGTTATCTGCCAGAAATGCACACGATACATTATTTTGCCTCCAACCATTACTTTAACCACTGCAGCTACAACCTAAATGTAACATTAAATCTAAAAGGTCTTGTCTTTGAAGACTGGCCAAGATATCCTCAGTTTCCCAAAACGTCCTAACTGCCAAGGTCTGAAACTCAAATCGGTCCTCACAAAGATAGAAGTACAAGAACACACACACACACACACACTAACGCAAGCCACCTTAAGTGTCTTTGTTCTTTGAATTTAGGACAGCATCATTGCCAAACAAGGGAAAGTTACTGGATTTCGCCCTGTGAATGGCAGCCTTCCTGCCTCCTGACACACTGCAGCTCTCTCCTCAGGGCTCCGCTCTCTCAGGTGACTGTTTTCATCTGACACTTTGTTACACAGAGGGACATAAATTAGCCTGACCTGACAGAAACCTTTCTCACATGCAACAAGCGTGAACGTAAAACTATGTACTGTATTCTTGGAGAAATACACAAGCACATTCCTCATCTTTTGCTTCAGAGGCGAAGTCTGTGTGGAGTGTTTCCCACATCGCTGAGTGGGGTTGAATACATGTCAAGTTTTGATTATGTGGAGAGTCCGCGAAAGTCTGGAGCCACTTGAGGGGAGATTCGGGAATCTGAAGTGTCCTTCTCCGAAGCTTTTCACTGAGCTGGCCTGATTATAGGGACAAAGGGTTTTGAGGAATGTCAGTCATACTTTTGAAAATTTTTCTCTCTTGTATACAGTCCGAGCTTCCTGCAGCCTGTCCGATTACCTCTTTGTCTCCGTCATCACGCAAGTGTATCCAAGATTCTGTCTTTTATTACAACCTCCTGGCATTCACATAAACATGAAAAACTCGCATCCTTGTGTAGGCTAACACAAACATGCCAGGCGCCAACAAAGAAGATGTCACAGTCTTTGTTCTGGGGTCATCACATCTGACTCTCTCTGCCGGGGGGCCGTGAAGGTGAACAGTAGGGGAGTAGGAGCCAATAAAGGAAGCACACTTTGAGCAGCAGCACTCCCCAGCTCTGGCTCCTCATGGACACAGCAGAGGGTTGGTGGTATGTGAGCAGTAGGCGACCAGAGGTATCTGCACGGCCACTAAATCATTATGTCACCTTCGTTAACTCCATGAAGTGCTGTGAGACTCTTACCATGCATCAACTCTGTCTGAAAGAGGAAATGACATCCTGAAGAATATCCTCTTCAGGAGACTTTCATATGTCAGCAGGTGGCGCGTTTACCTGATTAGGCTTGAACCTCATTTTTGCACATCTTGTAAATACATCATGAGTTTACTTGGCAGCAGGTCAAAATTAAAGGAAGCACTGTAAGAGACCTGTATTACTCATCAGCAAGGACGAATCTAAATCTAACCAAATCTGAATTACTTAATGCAACCAGATGCAAAACTGTATATCTATGCAAAAAAAAAAAAAACAATGGCATGACCTGCAACGGCAGAAGAACGAGAGCGAAACAATCGTGTTACAGCTTATGGTGCCAGTAGTTAAAGTTGTGTTAGTGTAAAATGTACTGTAAGGGCATCCAGGAGGTCTAGTGGTTAAGATGCTACAATACTATATGCCAGGGATCAGTTAGGGTTTAATCATGGCCAATGTTTTTTTTTAGCAATGTTCAACATAGTTTTACAGGTGCAGTGGAGATGCAGGTCTATGTTGTCAACTTGATGTGTTAGGGTTGCGTTCACAAGCTAATGGGAAACATGACATCTGCAGATGTCATGTTTCCCATTAGCTTGTGAGTGACAGCAGCAGCTTTATGTTACTGTAAAACTCATTTGGCAACAAATGACTCACGTACACAAATGTGTGCTTTGTGTTGCACTATGAGATTATAATCAATAGGTAATCCACACTCAATAAACAGTTACCCGAAAATACTGTTCTTATTTTTGTCTTAAAACATTTTTTATCAGCACGCCATGTTAATTAGACTACTGCCTATTTGTGTTTGAGAGACAAATCATTGATCATATATTTGTTGTAACAAGGTCATGTGTATTGGGATTTAGCCTGTTATGCACGTTACGGTTTTGATGCAAACTGTGATGGGGAATACTTCAGCTTTATTCAGGCCAAACATTTTTGGTCAGTTTCAAAAACTGTCTAATTCAACATTATGACTTTTTTACTTTGTTAACACAAAAACGTTGTTTGTCATGTTGAATGTTTTCTATTTATGGTCATTTATACATTTCTTGAAAACATTAAAGGTAAATAAAGTTTTTTGAGGGTTCTGGTAATGTTGTTTTCTATGAAGTTATGATGATTTTTAACTCACATGGCTAACTGATGGACTATACAACCACAAACAACCTCAGACACCTTGATGAGGGAAAAACAGCATACTGGAGATACAGTATAGCCACAGCAAGAACACATAACACTGCGTCGAAAGCATTTTGATTTTGTGCCGGTTTTAAGTGGACTTTCAAATTTCAACACTACTTCAACCTACATCAAACTGTTGAGTGGAAGAAAAATTATTTGTCAAATTAATTAGACTGAAATGTATTATTTCTCCTGTTGTCAAAGCAAATTCCTCGCATGTCAAGGGAAAAGATGAACTCCTTTTAATGGCACAACCTGCCTGAGCTCTCTAATCCCAGGAATGTGTCACTTTGTGTTCCTGGGAGCCTTTGTTCGGCCGCAGAGATTGATCTGCCATGTAGTCACTAATGATGGTATTGACTCGAGAGCCAGGACTTCAATACCAGCACTGAGGTGTGAACCACTCAGAAAGCACTTGGCCTGCTGCTAACAGAATGGGCCAGCCAGTGTGCGCTCATTAGACCTCATTGTGCCGGTGGCAGGTGTGTTAATCCTGTAAGGCCGGGTGCTGACCCCGGGACCTCGCCTGTGGGATACTGTACAACCTCTCTCCGAGCATCTCGAGGCCTGTCACCTCCTGTAGGAGCAGACGAAGCCCAGATCTGTCACCAATAGGTTCATTACCCTCCAATAACCTTCTTCAGAGGAGCTAAATCACAACCACTGTAGTGACAGGAAGCAGATTTTGACATTTTAAAATTATACTGTACCCCAAAATCTTTTAGAATCAAATACTTGAAGGTGACTGTAAAAAAGGTACTTTTTCTGAGAGTACAATGCTGTAGTCAGCTTGAATGCACGTCGGTTACAGTGGATTCAGCTTTTCACAGAAGAAAACGTGTCACTTATCAGTTCTGCGTACATTGTAATTTAACAGACTTAATCCAGGCTGTCCAGTGAAGCATTTCTGGAGATTTGGAGATTTGCAGGTCAAAAGACGTCTAGACATCTAGGTTACAGTTTTTGTCCATTGTTCGGATTCTTTGTTTGAACCAAGATATCAGGTTTTGAGAATGGGTGATACAAAAAAAAAAAAAAACTGTGTGCCTGTTCATTCATGATCAAAACTGTGTTTTCTTTTCATACCATCAATGAAAATAACGCAGTGGTGTATAAAAGAAGATGCCATAACCAAAAGTCCTCACTCAAGACAACAAATGGAAATGGAGTATGTTTACTACTCCATATGTTTCCTGTCATTCCCATCAAGACGTAACATTTTCAACCACAACACTCTCTGGCCTTTTATGTGACAAATTCAACCTTGACATGCCTCTGCTGTGACGTTCTTCACAGTCCATGATCTCAGTGAGCATGATATGAATATGAGATTTGGGTTTGTAACCTTTTTCTGTAGAGGGGATGATGGACCTTCGCTATTTTTGCACGAGATCAGGACAATTCCTGAACTCTCAAGTAAAATTTACGCTCATGTGTCTGCATTTGTTTTAAGTAGCCTGCAAACAGTTTTGATAACTGCACCACTACATGTGCATTCTCAGACCATCTGAACAATGCCGGAAAAGCAATGTAAATAAAAGCATCTTTAACATAAGAAGACAAAGTGTCTTCAGCCATGCCAGTGGCTCTGCGAGGCTGCTCAGCGCATGTGGTCAACATCACAATGCTAACGTAATGTTTAACAGGTTTAATACTGACATCATAGCTTAGTGTGTTAACATGCTAACATTTTTCTAATTCACACTAAAGGTACTGATCTGGTCTGATGGGAATGTCATGTGTTTGTTGTTAGTATACTGGACAAATTTAAATAGTGAAAAGTCAGGGAATCACCAAGATTTTTCTTGAAGGCACTCTGACTGTCAAAACATTTCTTGGCAGTCCATCAGCAGTTGTCGGGATATTTTGGTCTGGACCAAGGTGTTGGACCAACCGACATTGTCATTGCTAGAGCCATGTAGCTAGCATGGCTAATACACTGCCCGGCCAAAAAAAAAAAAAGGCACCACCTGGATTTACTAAGCAAATAGGTAAGAGCCTCCTATTGGATAATTACTGCATGGGTGATTATGTTTCAGCAACAATTTATTTAACCCTAACTGACGCAGTGAGAAGCTTCTCATTTCTTAAACAACCATGTCGAAAGACACATCCTGTGGTCGTGAGAAAGATGTTAATCAGTTTCAGAAGGGTCAAATTATTGGCATCAAGCACACAAAACACCTAAGGTGATTGCTGAAACTACTAAAATTGGTTTAAGAACTGTCCAACGCATTATTAAAAACTGGAAGGAGAGTCCAGATTGACCCTGTTCCAGAGTGATGGGCGCATCAGAGTAAGAAGAGAAGCAGATGAAGTGATGCTCCCATCATGCCGTGTATATACACACACACACACACATATATATATGTATATATAAAATGGCAAGTAGGTAAGAGGTAGCTCATCCAGGCTCAGCTGTATTTCAGCAAGAAGTTGCTTCAAATGTATTCAGTCAGTTCTTCAGTTGGATTATTGTGTGCAGGTATACGGTGTATGCATGGATTTAAGCTGCACTGAGAGATCCAAAAGCTTGTGTGTGCGATTCTTCTGGTTGTAATTCATAAAAACATTTTTTATTCCAATCAAAGTCATGTTCAACATATATTTTTCTATACTATCCTAGTTAAAATAATTTCCTTTGACTTCCTACAGCACTCTCCATCTGTGCCAGACGGGCAGCATGAGAAACTCTTCTTCTTCCCAAAAACAAGCCATTAGACCTTAATGTCCATCTGTTTCTTCCTCCAGCACGTGTTCAAGTCTTACCGCCTGCGCCGCCTCATAAACAGTCACACCCAGTGGACTGTTTGCTGTTGTTGCTGGCGGTTATTTCCCAGTGGCACACTGTTAATGCACACACACTGCTACGTGGTTGCTTGTGTAGCGTATTGGCCTGTTTCCTTCAGTTGACCACACAGCTCATGATGTCACAGCACAGAGAGTTTCCATGGTAACTCATGTGGCTGAGCCATTTGGCTCATCAAATGTCTTTGGCAACCATTTTATTTGATGTGCTGCAAACTTTTCACACTGTCAATAATCGCCAAACACATCAGTTGTTACGGTTTGTGTGTAAATGAATCTGTCATATCAAAGTCCTTATTACTGTACAAGCCAAGACATTTTATAATGTGGCATCCTACAATTACAGCTACGGATGGTAAGTTTGGACTGAATTATGTAAATAATGAGGATTTGGGTTTGAAATATTTGATATAGTGTCATTTCAGCTCTAAAAGACAACCTTTTAAAAGCATCAATATTGCAACTAAGAAAAAACTGAATAATTAATCATCAGCCCTGATGTAGCTTGGTGTGACTGTGGTCTACACACTGAGTTTTATGGACTTTACTTAGATATCTAAATTTTTACCTCACCTGTGTGTTCTTTAAAGCTGCATTAATACTTGGACACTTGCTAAGACATATTGTCTGTTAGTAAGTTATTAAGGCTAACGATTAGCAAACATTTACCTATTTACACATCCAGCAGGCAAAGAGCATCATTAGCTTTGATTTGGGGCTATGTTTGTGTGTTGAGAGGGCTGTATGGTTGATTAATAATCCTGCCTGGGTTCATCATTGTGAGTGACCCCTTTCATGTTACATATAGATATTTAAAACATTTTCATATGAACAATGGATCATTCCGGGGTAATGACAGAGGACTTTACTCAACAGTATTTAAAATGTCTAATAAATCCTCCTTCATCCTGCCTTTAGCAGCAGCAGATAAATACACTTTACTGGTATTTCAATGGAAGGTTTTCTTGTCCAGTGTAGTTCTAAATTCTCTTCATATATATGTAACCCCCGGCACCCCATATACATGAGATCTCTGAACAAGCACTACTTCCAAGTCTCTTACTGGGTGTGTTGCTGACCTCTTACCTCTGACCCCAGTTCAGAGACTCACTCATCATTGAATCAAATGTTTGAAGTGATTCTGCTCAGCCCGGCTGTGCCTAACTCAGATCCATGTTCACAGCAGGTTACAAACCAACAGACAACTCACAGAATTTTGGAGTCATTGTGAGACTTTATTAATTCAACTCACAATTTTCTGAAAGTTTCATAGCCTGGAATTATTATTATTTACCCATTTGTGAATATGTAAAATACAGATATGATCTATCTATAATCACAGCAGTTTAGCAGTGTTTAGAGTAGTTTAGAAGTGACATGGAATGTTGTGTATGGCAAGTCCTTTTAACATTTAATCAGTAGGGTTGATATCAATTATATATATATCAGCTATTGCTTTTTCACTAGTTAGAATTCCAAGCCAACATATCCATAATGTCATTTTGAGTGGTAACAATTACATGTGAAAATATATTTGTAACATTTCAAAATTGCTTTACAGATATCTTAAACATTTTAACATGTCGAAATGTAATTTCCACTAGTGAAAACTAAATCACTGCTACTCAGCCCTATTGATTGCCATACAACTAGTCAACCTTTTAACATTTAATCAGTAGGGCTGACTAGCAGCGATTTAGTTTTCATAGTGGAAATTACATTTTGACATGTCAAAATGTTAATTTCTTACTAGTGGAAATGTTAATTGTACTTAATTACAACTAGTCAACTTTTACGATATCTCTAATTCAGTTTTGACGTGTTAGAATTCCAAGTCATTTTGACTAGTTGTAATTCCAATTAATGATATCTACAACTCAATTCTCACTAGTGGAAATGTCAACTGTTGATGTCGCCGGTCCTACTGTGCCTCTTATTGGCTTACCCTCATGCCAACCAACAAAGCAACGAGTATTGGCCAATCAGAAGCAGAGTAAGGTGGGTCATACGTTTTCCATACCAGGAAAAGAATTGTCTGGTCTCCAGAAGGCTGCTTCTTAACTGTATCATTCTGCTACCTGGCAAATCGACATCTGCCGACTCTGTAGAAAGTTGGTGAACAATTCTCGTTATGTTGACAATCGAAGCGTCTGTGGCGTGTAGTTCCCTCTGACCGGAAACACCTTGTTCATATGCAAGACATTTCCGGTGGATTGTAATAATCACTTGCTTTGAGCCATGTTGTTTTTCTTCTTCTTTGAGTTGAGATGGTGGCTAGTAAACCAGTTTATAGCTGCTTTACCGTGATTTACTGGACTGTGGAGCAGCAGATGTGTTGTGAAAATACAGCACGGATGGGTTGTTGATGTCGGAACATATTGGAAATGCAATTGTTGATATATTTAATGGGAAATTACATTTCCACTAGTCCCTTTTTTTTTCAACATGTCAAAATTATTGTAGATATCTGTAATCGTTATTCTTACTAGTGAAAACTCAATTACTGATGTCTATAATTGAACTAAAGAAGTCTGTAAATCAGTTTTGACTAGTCCAAATGTAAGTAACATGTCAAAATTGTTTTACAGATATCTTAAACATTTTGACATGTTGAAATGTAATTTCCACTAGTGAAAACTAAATCGCTACTAGTCAGCCTGATTAACTGTTAAAGGGCGTGCCATATGTTGTGTATCTCTGGCTTCATTAGCAGACAGCATTTAAAAGCCAAGAATGTGTCTGCATGCATCTCCAGAGACCCAGAGATGTCAGTACAACCTAACTGCCGTGGCAATACCCCATTCTCCATGGTGGGTCAGTGTGCGACCCTGTAGGGTAACTCTCAGCAGGACTAAACCAACTGAGAGCCCATTAAACCTGCGGGAGGGCAGAGCCTGCCTGTCAAAGCAGCTGACGCTGTAAAAATATCCAGAGGGGAAAGGTTTTGATTGCATCTCTTCCAACAACAGAGCTTAGAAACCGTAATAACAATAAAGTTATTTGTACAGCGCTTCTCAAATCTCAACTTTACAGCCAGACAGAGAAAACATACAACAACCAATGCATAACTTAAAGTATGTTACACTGCCGTACAACGAAACAAAACTATGGAAGCCGAGAGTTATCAAGAAAAGCTTGTTTTCTCACAATAACGAGTTCATTTATCTCATAGTGTTGTCCTTAAATGACAAGTACTGATCTGAATGGTATCTGCATAGTATGTGTTGTACATGTCTTATTGTATTTTGTTTATATTATCTGCAGTATCATTATTCTTACCTTCAGCTTATTTTTGCACTACCTGCACTGTTAATCACCTACATTTGCACTTACTTCGTTTAGCACATACTCTATAATAGTGACAGTGTTTGTGTTGTTATCTTTATATTCATGTTCGTTCATTTTGTATGTGTCGCTTAAGCTATTGATGTCTAAATTTTCCTCAAGATCAATAAATTATTATCTATCTATCTATCTATCTATCTATCTATCTATCTATCTATCTATCTATCTATCTATCTATCTATCTATCTATCTATAAGCATGCCGGTTCTTGGCTTCTGTACAAAACAAAAGAATATGCATAAAATATAAAAGCATTGAATGATCATACGCATAAAATGTCATGGCTGTATTAATGTATTTCTGATGTGATTTATAAATATTAACAATTTCTGCAGCTCTCAAAATATACCAGGAAAGGAATAGACTAATCTGACACATGAAAAAGTAATCAATGATTCACATCTTTGCACATATATCCCTCTCCCCCAAATGCTCACTAGAACACCAAATGTGAATTAATCTGCCACTGAAAATAGTTCCCAACAAATGCATTTCCTTCTTATTGAGTAGCTTCTGCTTAAAAACTACAGTGCTTTGTTTTAGTTCAGGTGGCCTCTCTATTTTTGAATAACTGAGCCTTTTAATAAAATGAAACTATATGATTATGAGCCATTTTTAAAAGATTTAGATTTTCAGTAGGAACCAATGAGCTTAGGTCTGATTGCCACAGACAGCGTAGGGAAGACAGAAAATATTGAGAGACAGACTAAAACATTGTTGTTTTTATGGGATTTGTTGACAATAAGAAACATTTTAAATTGTACAAATTGCAGTAAATCGAACATCACTTTTCATGACGGAACAATTATGGTTGAGAAGTGCTATATTTTAATTTTTTATGTATTATTTATTATTATTATAATAAGTACATGTAGCAGATGTTCCCCCAGCATCCCTGTAACATCCTGGGGACATTCTTAGAACGTCACGCAATAACATCCCTGTGTAAAGTCCTGGGTACGTTCTTGGAAGTGTTTTTTGGGGTCCGTAGTCAGGATTTGGAACACTGCTTCACTCAAATCATCAAAACTGTATAATAAAAGTAAGATCTGTTCCCAAAAAACAGGTCAACAGAACATCCTGTACAGGGTTTTACACTGCAAAATGACAACTCCACAAACCTGGTTCTTGAAACAGGCTTCCATTATACTGCTGGGATTAAATCAATTTTTTGATACACCAATCAATATTTTAATATAAACTTTTGATTAAATTACTATGTGTAATTTGAAAGAAGTTGCTCATAGTGCCAAACCCACAGATAATTCTTAGCAACTCTGCAGATGTCCCTTACAGCTCCTGCTTTTGGTTTTGCAGCCCACAACTTTACCTCAGAAAGCATCTGTTTTCAATAAAAAGCTCAGATAAACCCACTGTGCACTACCCGCCCGCCACCAAACAGCCAACACACAAAGTTAGCTAAGCAAAGTTAATGATCTAATATCAGACTATCATATTGATTTGTTCTGTCTTAGTGAAACCTGGCTGCGTCATGATGAATATGTTAGCCTAAATGAATCCACCCCCCAAGTCACATCAATATTCACATTCCTCGAGGCACAGGCCGAGGAGGCGGAGTTGCTATCTTTGATTCAAGCCTACTAAATCAAACCTAAACCTAAACTAAATTATAACTAACTTGAAAGTCTTTCACACCCAACCTGGAAAACACCTACATCAGTTCTATTTGTTATAGTCTACTGCACTGCTGGACCATATTCTGAATATTTATCTGAATTCTCAGAGTTCTTATCAGGTTTAGTCATACCATGCATTTAAATTTCTATATCATGTGTTTAGCTTTATCTACTGCTCTTACACTGAATGTAAACTACATATGTTCTGGATGTATCAGAATACTTACATTTTTTTTTACATTATCATCATTACAGAAAATGTTATGTATTTGAAATTTGTGTTGACTCTGGTAAATGGACTCTTACCTATATATAGCGCTTTTCAACCACTTTTCAACCGTTCTCAAAGCGCTGTAACAGTAATCTACGTATACGTTTACCTTTTGTATGTTATATTATGCTGTAATTATCATAAACTAGGGGCGGCTGTGGCTGAGAGGGTAGTGTGGCCATCCATTAACCCAAGGGTTGGTGGTTCGATCCCAGCTCCTCCTGTCCACATGTTGAAGTGTCCCTGGGCAAGACACTGAACCCCAAGTTGCCCCCAGTGGAGGCCAGCATGGCAACTGTGTCCCCATCGATGTGTGAATGTGTGTTTTTCTGCTCTGTGATTGACTGGCGACCAGTCCAGGGTGTTCCTCTGCCTCTTGCCACGACCCTTTGGTATAAGTGGTATAGATAATGAATGAATATCATGAAATAAAAATATCCTGAAGAATCTGAACCTGAAGACATAAAATGACATGTTAAGTTTTACTGAATTACTGCAATCATATAGGAGTTGGAGTTTCCTTGTAACTGGATATCGAGAATTGTTCTGCTGAAATACTAATTCTCAACTATTTCTCCAGATGTAGCACACATGTTTTTTTCTTTCCCTTTTGTTATAGAAGCCTCTTACCTCACTTTTTGTGAGCAATAAATTCTCTGATAACGGCGAGGCCCGTATTTACCAACAAGTGATGGTGCAATTTCCCACCTTTGGAAGGTAAATAAGTACTCTCCCACACTTCACTATCACAGAGTGAGATAAAGAGGGGTAAAGAGAGACAGATAATGTCTTAGAGAGAGAGAGAGGCCAGATTTGGGGTGTAAACAGTGGGTGAATAAGCTGACAGTGTGAGCACAGCTGATAGTGTTTAAGTCACACTGTCTCCCTTCGTAATGTCCTGCATTGTTCTCTTCTGCCTCTGGCTGTGTTTGACAGCATAATTAGAGATTATTTGACTTGAAAACAACCATGTGCTATATTTTCCCATTTGCTTAGTTCCCGCTTCCTCCCTTATCCACAAGCTGGAAGAAATGTGAAACGTGATTTTATTTCCATGATGCCATTAATCAGTAGTGCTTCATATTCTGTATAGAACTGTCGAGTTTTGTTACGCAATATGACCGTTCACACAAGTATAGTAGTGGTTTACACTATAGTAGTTTCAAGAAAGCTTTTGAATGCGAACATCCAGTGGCTCTTTTAGCGGAAAAACTCATCCAGCCCAGACATTCAGTTTACATACAGGTTTTTCTGGAATAAACAGAAGTAGGTGGTTAGCATGGAAAGTGATCTTTGGGAAGCGGAGGACAAAGACATCACAGCAAAGGCTGCTATGGGTCAACATTTTTCTCGTTTGATTGCCTCAGCTGGCACCAAACATTTCAGCAAAATATATAACCAAAATATTGAATGCATGCACACATATATACACAATACCCCATCAGAGAGGTGACCACAAAGAATACATTTCAATGGTCTAAACATTGCACCCGTTATTTAGTGTGCCTTACTGTAAAAAAAAGTCCCACGTGACTGATCTGCCACCTCTATGGGAATGTTTTGTTAAATTTAGCCAAATATACCTACTTGGTTATGGTTAGGAAAAGATTGTGGTCTTAAAATAAATCAACGTAGACTATAGTTAGGACATAAACTGATGTCTCATTTCAAAATCACACACTATCCACCTTAGACCTTAATGGTATACAAAAAATCTAAAAACTAAATATTTTGTTTGATTTTACCTTCCCTAAAGACCAATATGAGTCACCATGCTGTTAGGATGGCAGTGATTGCCAGGGCCTTCAACAACCTTTATAAATTACACAATTATTCACCTGACCATTTCCTGATCAAAGCTCAAGGTTCCGATGTGATTAAACACCTAGAAGTTAGAAAGCCTTTATTGTCATTATACACAGTACAATGAGATTTAAAGAGCAGCTCTTTAAAGTGCTCACATGGATTGACAGTACATTCATTCATTATCCATACTGCTTATCCCGAAGGGTCGCAGGGGGATTGGCTGGAGCCAATCCCAGCTAACATTGGGGCGAGAGGCAGGGAACTGGCCTGGTCGCCAGTCAATCGCAGGGCAGACAAACAGACAGGGGACGCACATTCATACACCGATGGGGACACAGTTGCCATGCTGGCCTCCACCTGGGGCAACTCGGGGTTCAGTGTCTTGCCCAGGGACACTTTGACATGCAGACAGCGGGAGCTGGGATGGAACCACCAACCCTGGGGTTAATGGACAACCGCACTACACTCTCAGCCACAGCCGCCAGTACACCACAGTTGACAGTACAAAACTTATATAAAAACACAATATACAAAAAACACTCAAGGCACAGAAATAGCAGCGGTAATATGTAGTGTTTAAGTAGATTAATATTGCACAGGTATGAGGTAGATATTTGCACAAGAAAGTGATGTCAGTGCTGGTTATATAGGTGCAGGTTATGTCAGTGCTGGTTTGAGTTCAGTATGTTAACAGCTTTGGGAAAGAAGCTGTTTCTGAGTCTATTTGTTCTGGTTTGTATGGACCTGTAGCACCTGCCAGAGGGCAACAGCTCAAAGAGATGGAAACCTGGGTGATTGTTGTCCTTCCTGGCCCTGCTGAAACAACGGGAGTTGTGGATGGCAGAGGGCAGCCGATGATCTTCTGTGCTGTTTTTACCACCCTCTGCATCCTGTTTTGTCGCACCTGAGTCACCGGATGTCACATCACAGCCTCTGCAGTTTGTGATGCTCTGTATGCCCTGCTACACCTGCCGGGGGTTGTTGCTGGTGAGATGGTCCTCTATCCTCCTCTTGTAGTCTGCTTTGGCAGCCCTGATGCCTCTCCTCAGGTCGACATGAGCTGTACACAGCTCTGTCGCCTGACCTGAAGGCTGAGTCTCGGGCCTGGAGGAGCATGCAGACCTGGCTTGACATCCAAGGTTTCTGGTTTGGGAATACCCGGATGCATTTTTCCACAGTGACATTCCCAATGCAGTACTTGATGTAGGACAGTACAGTCTCTGTGAATGTTGCCAGGTCCCCATGGTAAAAAGCATCCCACTGGGTGTGTTCAAAGCAGTCCTGAAGTTGGGGGAGTGCCGTGACTGGCCAGGTGGTAATGGTCCTCCTTGTGGGTTTTGTTTGCCGACTTAGGGGAGTGTATGCTGGGATAAGAAGCAGGGAGAGATGGTCTGACAGGCCCAGGTGGGGGAGGGGTATGGCTCTGTATGCATGCTTGATGTTAGAATACACATGATCCAGAGTGCTCTTCCCTCTAGTTGGGCATCTAATATATTGGTGGAATTTTGGGAGTACAGATTTTAGATTTCCTTTGTTAAAATCTCCTGCAATTATGTGGTGCATTAGCAAAATAGTGCATTAGTTAAAAAGTAGGACTGTAATATGCCATTGGTTTACATCTTCTGTATGTGGAATTGTACTGTGCTACTCTGTGTTCTCTTTCATCATGCTCTCACTCACTGCCACTGTCACCTAGTCCTTGCTCATGGTGGAATTGTTGGGTCTATACATATAGAGCTCGTCTACACTTGCTCTATGAGTGCTATGAGATAACTCTGTTATGATACAGCGCTATATAAATACAATTTAATTGAATTGTGTGTGTGTGTGTGATTCAGAGCCAGACAGTCTGGAGCTGCAGGAAGCCATTAGTAAAGGCACCTTTCAGCATGATGTGACTAACCTGGAGCCAGCCACCACCTACTCCCTCTACCTGAAGGCCTACTCTCCTCTGGGAGCCAGCCAGCAGTCCCACACTGTGGTGGCTACAACACTAGGAGGCGGTAAGTACATGAAACACTGACAAATCCATGGGGCGTTCGTCTCCTGATTCATTTTATTTGTTAATATTTTATATCACATTCAATGATATATGATATTTAGTCAGTCAATGATGTTGGTCATCATCCAAAACATGAGAGAAGAGAATGGATCAGTAAAAATTGTTTTTATAAAAACAAAATTTTGAAAAAGGCAGTCAAATTAACTTGACTGCCCCACAAATTGATCTCTAGAGTGACTCCACTGTAAGAAACGGTAGTCAAAATTCACTGTCTATGTTTTGTGCAAAAATATTTTCTAATTTGAGGCATCAGCAGTTTGATTTATACAAATCAAGTGGGACTCTTCCAAAGTTACACACTTTAAGCAAGGGATCACTTCATGGACAGTATGGACTGGAGGAATGAACAACCAGCAACTACTGTAACATACGTATGTCATGTCATTGTCTGATAGATTGAAAACAACTGGAACATATCCTACAAAATGTACATCTCATCATAGCCTATGTGATGAGATATACTCATCAGTGTTAATGAATGTTTTTATTGTGCATCACATTATTTATTCCTTCCCTATTATATTTCCAAAATTAAAAGTATTCACCCTACAACCTTTCTGTAATCTTTAGCAAATTCTCTTTGTACTTCACATTTTTATAAAGAGGATTGAGTTCTTAGAGGTGTACAAATATTTTGAACTATTGGTTTCCAATAGTGTATGGCATAGTGTGTGAGCAGCTTCTATATATAAATGGTAAATTTGGTGCATTTCTGCAACTATGAATGAGTAATATCACTCAATTGTAAAATTGGATTGCTTTGGTATGAAATTAAAAATTCAATCCAATAGGTTATTTTATTTTTCTTGTTTCTTTAGTTTTATTATTCTTGTTTCTTTAGTTCTTTTGTTGCCTGGTCTGTGATTTTTATATTATGTTGTTCTTTCTGTGCTGAATCCACTTCCTCTCAGCTGCTTTTCAGCCAAACCTGCTCTCTCCTCATCTCCTCTTCTCAGTTAGTACTGTTAAGTTGTAAATCTATCAGCTTGTCTCTCTCTCTTCACCCTCCTATTTCTGTCTCTGCATTCCATCCAGTGCCGACCCCTCCCACATTGGTCGCTAAGGTGGTGAACTCTAGCGCTATGCAGGTCCTCTGGGATCTCCCCAAGAAGGCTGGCAAGGCTGAGGGCTTCAAGCTGGCCTACCGCAGGGTCCCTCACACTGTCTTCCAGGGACCAATCCAGCTGCCCTGTTACATAAATGCACACACCATCTCTAAGCTGGGTGAGTGTGTGTGTGTGTGTGTGTGTGTGCTTCAGGACCAGACACATTAATATTTGGCCCTCAGCTGTGCCTCTCAGACAAGGCTTTCTCTCAGGCTGCGGACAAATATTGCTTCCTTTGTTGTTGCTAATACACTCTTATTATCCCAACCATCACCCTTACACTGACCTTAATCATGTATAAAAATTGATTCTCATTATATTTTACCATAATTCTGGCCATTGTGTCTGGCTGTCATAGTTACACCAGCATGTAGAAGTATTATTGTACAGTTTTCTCTGTTATATTGAGATATGGCATTGAATTAAATACAGATGGAATCACTTCCTTGAATTTAGCTACAGCACTTAGATAGACATCTAGTGTAGGAATGTTTGCCTAATGGTGTGTAGTCCAGTAACGGGAATTTAAAAGTTATTAAATAATTGTTAATAAGGATAAATAAGGATTCTGTGGAAAGACTATTAGATGTGAGGGGGTTTATGTACTCTCTGACAGAAGCCAATCAAATCTAATAATAAGATAAATGCAAAACTAAGGCTATCATTAGCAATGTCCACATGAATATTAAAATATCTACAATAATTACTTTATCTGTTTTAAGGACTAAACCTGATAAGAAGTCTGAGAATTTAGATTAAAATTCAGAATACAGCCCAGGACACGAGACACTACAGTGTCCAGTACGCTATAACAAATAGAATTGGCTGTAGTGTCTTCCAGGTTGGGTGTGGAAGAATAAGAACAAGGAGTTATAATTTAGTTTAAGTTCAGTGCTGAGTCAAAGATGGCTGCAACACCATCTCCTCAGCCTGTGCCTCAAGGAATGTGAGTCTATCAATGTGACTGGGGGGAGTGGATTAATTTAGGCCAACATATTCATCATGACACAGCCAGGTTTCAGTAAGATAATATAAATCAATATGATAGTCTGATATTATATCATTAACTAGTACATCTTTAGATGACAGAGATCTAATGTTGAGTCCACATTTAATTTGAATTCTCCTATTTTGTTGTATTGTTGCACGGGTGGTGTTAATTTTTTAAGGGTTTTATGTGTAACTCCTCTTGTTTTCTGTTTACTTTTTATTTAAATAGTGTAAGTGGTCGGGGGCATACACCCTTTCTATGGAGTTCAGGGTGGGTAACTGTGGAAGCGCAGAGAAGCATGTAGGACTGTAACTCTTTTTCGTGACTTAGGGCCGCTAATAAAATCAGCCAGATTTCTAGATGTGCTCCATCCAAAGTGGGATCAATGCCATCTCTCCTAATCAGACCAGGTCTTCTCCAGAAATTCCACCAATTATATACAAGAGTTCTTTCCAACTAGGAAATTACAGACCTTTAATATAAAGGATTTCCACTTTTGATTTTGACACACCAACAAGTTTGTTTCATTTCTTGACTCAAAATAAACTATAAAATCAAGAAAATTGAAAAGAAATACACTTCTCAAAAAAATTAAAGGAACACTTTAAAAAAACACATAAGATCTCAATGGGAAAAAATCATGCTGGATATCTATACTGATATGGACTTGGTAATGTGTTAGGAACGAAAGGATGCCACATCGTTTGATGGAAATTAAAATTATCAACCTACAGAGGGCTGAATTCCAAGTGAAAAAATTATCCGGCAGGCTAGTCCATTTTTCTGAAATGTCATTGCAGCAACTCAAAATGGTGCTCAGTAGTTTGTATGGCCCCCACGTGCTTGTATGCATGCCTGACAACGTCGGGGCATGCACCTAATGAGACGACGGATGGTGTCCTGGGGTATCCCTTCCAGGTCTGGACCAGGGCATCACTGAGCTCCTGGACAGTTTGAGGTGTAACCTGGCGGCGTCGAATGGACCAAAACATAATGTCCCAGAGGTGTTCTATTGGATTTAGGTCAGGCGAGCGTGGGGGCCAGTCAATGGTATCAATTCCTTCGTCCTCCAGGAACTGCCTGCATACTCTCGCCACATGAGTCCAGGCATTGTCGTGCACCAGGAGGAACCCAGGACCCACTGCACCAGCGTAGGGTCTGACAATGGGTCCAAGGATTTCATCCCGATACCTAATGGCATGTAGAGGTCTGTGCATCCCTCCATGGATATGCCTCCCCAGACCATCACTGACCCACCACCAAACCGGTCATGCTGAACAATGTTACAGGCAGCAAAACATTCTCCTCGGCCTCTCCAGACCCTTTCACATCTGTCACATGTGCTCAGGGTGAACCTGCTCTCATCTGTGAAAATAGTGGCGGACCTGCCAATTATGGTGTTCTATGGCAAATGCCAATCGATCTTCACGGTCCCGAGCAGTGAGCACAGAGCCCACCAGAGGACGTCGGGCCCTCAGGCCCTCAGGCCATCCTCATGAAGTCTGTGTGATTGTTTGGTCAGAGACATTCACACCAATGGCCTGCTGGAGGTCATTTTGTAGGGCTCTGGCAGTGATCATCCTGTTCGACCTTGCACAAAGGAGCAGATACCAGTCCTGCTGCTGGGCTAAGGACCTTCTATGGCCCTGTCCAGCTCTCCTGGAGTAACTGTCTGTCTCCTGGAATCTCCTCCATGCTCTCGAGACTGTGCTGCGAGACACAGCAAACCTTCTGGCAATCCTGGAGGAGTTGGACTGCCTGTGCAACCTCTGTAGGGTCCAGGTATCGCCTCATGCTACCAGTAGTGACACTGACCCTAGCCAAATGCAAAACTAGTCAAAACAGTAGGAAAGATGAGGAGGGGAAAGAATGTCAGTGGCCTCCACCTGTAAAACCATTCCTGTTTTGGGGGTCGTCTCATTGTTGCCCTTCTAGTGCACCTGTTGTTAATTTCGTTAACACCAAAGCAGCTAAAACTGATTAACAACCCCTTCTGCTACTTAACTGACCAGGTCAATATCCCATAAGTTTAATTGACTTGATGCTATACTTAAAAAGTTAATATACTTAAAAAAAACTTTAGATTTATTAA
>JAVQJF010059363.1:0-36691 GCA_036023855.1 Gadopsis marmoratus
AATTAAGTTCATTTTCATGGCAAAAAGGGACTTTGCAAGTAATTGCAATTCATCTGATCGCTCTTCACGACATTCTGGAGTATATGGGAGTTGCCATCATAAAAACTGAGGCAGCAGAAAATGAATATTTGTGTCCTTCTCAAAACGTTTGGCCGCGGCTGTAACAAGCGCCTTCTAACAACAATTATGATAAAGTTGTTGCACAGCATGAAGTCTTGTCGACGTGTATGTAGGACTAAAGACCTGACTGAAGGAACCAAAGGATCTCCAGCACTATTTGATTACTTCAACAGAATTTTACCTCATGATTCTTTGGCTTTTCTAGGTGTAATTGTCACCTTTTCTTTAGTATAAATCCTCATCGGCAGCGAGCAGAAGCAGTGGCAACAGCCTGCCTCCCTCTGAAGGCCTTACACATTCCAGTCTTCCCACCGGCCTTCTTCGTGGATTGTGGAACAAGGCGCTCCCATTAGTGGAACGCTGCGACTCCAGCCTCTCTTGTCTTCACACAGAGTGGAAGAGAAATATGCAGAATATAAAGTTAAAACAAAAAGTGTCACCGTGCTGCCACATCAAAAACCAAATTATAATGCGATTCACTCGCATCTAAAACAAGGATGAGCTTTGATCCAACCCTCTTATCTGCACACCTTCCACAGCCGCCTTCTCTGGTCGCATTTCTCACCTCGCTGTCTTCAAAAGAAGAACATGTCACATTCCTATATTCTGTATGTCCGACGCTTCACCAAAGAGGACGCTGATTCTCTCTCAAGCATCTTATTTCCTCTCCTCATTTCCCATCTGTCTAAAGCACCGTTTTCCTCTAAATTAGTACGCGAACGTCAGCCAAGTGTCATCAGTTGTCGGGCAGAACAAACCGCATCATCCATCACTGAACTTCCTAACAAAGCCGCCATGCAAATGGACTCAGTCAGCTGTGTCCTCCATCTCCGATCCTCCTTTCCGATACATATATCATCCACATAATAGCCCTCATCTACCCCACCCAGCCCCCGGGGTGACCACAAGACCCCACCCACACACCTACAGTGGGATTTATTATCAAAGCGGGGTTCAACATATGGTCCAGGGTTCCTACAGTGACCGTCTTATTCAGTGTCAGCTGACTGCATTTCAACACTGTGACCGACCTACAGAGCATTTCTGTAAAAACTTCAAATATGAGCGTTTCAGATGCTACTTCGTTTCTTATTTGTAGTTCTAGCTCTGGCCTCAGGTGAAAAGCAGCTGCTGAGGCTCATGGGTACTGTAGTATTTGGAGTCATTCAGGAGTCCACAGTCACGCTAGCAGCTCTGAGAGGCTATCCTTAGCACTGAGCTGAATATAAATGCAAAGATGCTCATAATGACAATGCTAACATGCTGATGTTTAGCATGTACATGTACTGTGTCACGGAGCTCCATGTTCTTGTGCTAAAGGTGTTGTTTGGTGAAGCTAAGCTAACAGGAGAGTCATGGAGAGGCCAGGTCAACGCGCTCACACAGTCCTGAAATCTCATCAGCAAAAATAAGATGTTCCGACACCTTTATTATCCAGCAGACATCTGTGTGAGATGCTGAGGAATCTCTAATCTTGTTGATCTTTTAAAAGTATTTTCCTGATGAAATGATCCCGGACATTTCCCATTAACAGCAGATGGCTTTAAAAGTATTTCAGCCGTTTGATTTCCTGTCTACCATCACAGTCCTGCTTTTGATCACCAGACTGAGATTCTCCTTTACTTTGAACCAAACCGAACAGGTTCGGTGTGAACGCGCCATCGCTTTGAGCAGTTATCCACAGATAGGAGCAAAAGAAGGAGACAGGAATGTTAAAACACGACCAGTCGCAGTTTTGGCCAGAGTTAATGTAGTTTGCAGGGATTTTTTTCCCTCTTAGACTCCAGTCTGGATGCTTTTATCAATCTTCCCTGGTCTGTCTCCTCATCTCTTCCAGCCGGTCCTGCTGAGAGACTCCATCTCTGTACGGGCTGAGCCAGGCCCCAATGAGTTATTATTACATCCTGAGAATATGCAAATTGAAGCAGCTCGACGGTGTGTGTTTTTGATGGAAGAATACAAATCACCGCAGACATGACACTTTTTTAATTTTCCTGATGAATGTAGTGCTTCAGAAAGAGGAAGGATTGATGACGGGGCGTAATGAACTCTTTAGCACGGAGACACTCGGAGGTTTTTCATTACACTGTCCTGTGAGAAGACGCCCGACCACAAATCTGTCCCGGCCAGCTCATCGCTGATCCTCAGTGCAGAGCAGCACCGGTCCAGTCCACCATGGCGGCGTTTACATGGGCTTAAGTCATCATCAGTGGTGGAAGAAGAACTCGGATATCTTCCTTACAGACAGTCTGTAGGATTTAGGGGTATCTATTGGCAGAAATGGAATATAATATTCATATGTTTTTAAAAGTGTATAATCACCTGAAACTAAGAATCATGTTTTTGTTATCTTAGAATGAGCCCTTTATACCTACAGAGGGCGCTGGTCCTCTTCCTCGCAGCGCGCCGTGTTGCTACAGTAGCCCTGAACGGACAAACCGAACACTGGCTGCTGAGAGGAACCGTCACGTTTTTACGTTGGCAGCTAGAATTTGGCGGCGCGAGTGGCGAGCAGCACACCCGAAGGCCACCGTAGGTTCTCCCACACGCTTGGAAAGGCATTCAGGTGGTTGTAATCTGCGAGCTCACGTGGACAATATTTCTTCAACCCGGCTGAAATCATTCCGATTAGAGATTCCACCTTAACTGTTTCCATGGACGCTAAATAAAGTGATCCGACCAGAAGTGCGTTTACAGGCAGGAAGCATTTAATCAGAATAGAACCCTCTTGACATGGACACAGCGGATCTGCCCACTGTGAAGATTCTAAGCTGCAGAAGAAGAAGTTTGCTTGTTTTTCCGGCTTCGTTCATCTTTTCAAACCCTTGTTTGAACAACTCGTTGTTTGGAGCCTTTCGCCCATCGAGGCCTTCAATGATCCTTAAATCTTTTAAGTCGTATCAGCTGCAGAGCAGGTTGGTTTGGGTGCCGCCATGTTTCTGTCCCTCCTGGAAACTCGCTCATGTCACCTACACGTGGGGCAAACAGACGAATCCTGCACAGTTCACACTCTCTGTCTGACCTCGATGACGCAGAAATACTTGGACCCAGCCGGTCTCAGGTTGGGTCTCTGACTCTGAAGTGGACCCATGAAGACCTCTGATGCCTTCATATAACCTTCCTTAGGTCAGGAAGTCTCAATGAGATCACGACCTGTGATTACGTCTCGCTCTTCCACTCTGCTGTGACTGAGGGAACATTACAGGAACGTTACTTCTGCTGCCGGGTTTCTGCTTTAAGCAACGGTTTGATGTTTTCTTGGACCTTCAGTCAGCCTTTGTGCTGCTGTGTGTGTGTGTGTGTGTGTGTGTGTATGTGTGTGTGTGTGGTTTAACAGAGTAATGGCCTCCATTCATTATGAGGGCAGTTGATTTTCATTTACTCACTCGGCTCCGACAATTAAAGGGAGCAGCTGAGGAGGTGATGGAGGGACCGGGACGCCCAGAGGTCGCACAGCACTTTAAGTGATAAATTAAATACTATTATCAAGACTCCTCCTCCACACACACACACACACTTCATCTCTCTGGTCCATCACTGTAGCCGAAACACATGAAGGACCAGCAGTGCCAACACTTGAGCTCAGTATTTGAAATATCATAAGTAACATGATTCCTGAGGTTCGATTCCGATACCAAAGCAACAATATTATTCTCTGGATCTTCTCCGACCATGTAGCCACAACATCGCCAAATGCTAATGATTGAATGTTTACTTCAACCTTTGTCTAGCAAGGTACGAGGTCAGAAACCTCTTTTGCAGGAGAGGCTGCATGCACGGTCAGGCAGATAGGACAGGAAAAGAAAGCAGCTCTGTGTTGCTAACGAGCAGTTAGCTCTTCAGTAACCAGGCAACTTGACGAGATTAAACGGAGGACAACGTGACAACTCGTCACATCCTCATATGTCTTATGTCTTCTCTACGTGGGCCCGTCTGAGTCATGTTGTGTTAATGTCCCTGTAGTCCTGTCTGTCGTCTGTTATCTTGTCGCTTTGTCCTCCCTGTTCTTTCATTTCATTCATCTGTGTCTTCTCGTGCCGTCTCCCCCATCGTATTGTTCAGCTGTCTCGTGCCGTTGTCCCCGTCGCCTCATCACGTCGTGCCGATTCACTTTGTTGTCCTTCCTGTCGTCTTATCTCGTCATTTCCCGTTGTCCTCTTTTACATCTCGTGTCATCGTAGCTTGTCAGGTCATCCTTTCTGCCAACTCGTCCTTGTCCTCTCATTGTGTCATCCTCTCTTGTCCTTTGGTTTTTTTGCCCTCCCAGTTGTCTCATGTTGTCGTCCCTGACATCTCATGTCATCCTCTAACGTCCCGCGTTGTTCCCCCAATGGTCTTTCCTTTTGTTGTCCTCTCTCTCTCCATCATGTCTCTGGTTAGTTGCCCCTCCCTGTCTTCTCAGGTTGTCCCTCCTGTTGTCTTGTGTTCTGCCGGCCTGCAGTTCCTCGCCTCAGCACTACCTGCTCTCTACCTGCACACTTTGCTTTCCCACCTGTCCTCCTGTCGTCGTGTAAATCTGTGTGTGTGACAGAAACCTGGACCGAGATTTGAGCCCGGCGGCGCCTCGTCCACAACAAAACACATATTAGCATTAGAGAGCAAACTAACATATTAGTGTGCAGTTCATCTGATGGGACGGGCAGCTCGGCACAATTACTCATCCGGCGGGGGGACAAACACAATTACAGTGAAGCAATAACAGAGTGCAGAGGCAGGACGGGGAAAAAAACCCTCCTGACCTCTGCAGCTCAGCTCCATTTAAATGTTTGATGTCTCATTGAATTAGTATCACAGTGTGAAAGACAAAGCTAATGGAAATGAGCCGGGGACAGGCAATACTGCTGATTGGGCCCGATATAATTAGAATAATATCACGTCCGGCATTAATAACAAGGGGAGGAAATAAATAACGGGGAGATCAGTTAATTGCGCTAAAATGGCTTCGTTTTAAATATGCCGAGGCCAGCGCTTCTTTCTGTTTACTCATGGGCCGCTGATCGTCTGAATATTGATGTGGCGGAGCGATCGGCGGTGAAGGATCCTCCGCTCTCAGCTCCTGGGCAGGGGGGCTTTTTCATCTTGATTATTCATCTTGATAAATACATAAGGACGGACAAAATTATGGCTGTTTTTCAAGCAGCGCTGGTTTCTGCTCGGTGTGAATTAGCTCCGCTGATAGATGGGAGGACCGAGAGGCAGAGACCGTTCCTGCCTGCTCACACTTTGCTGGGACTCTCCGGTTGATTTTCTGCGTCCACAAATATTAATTTACTTCCTGACAGGGATGAAGATGTTGTTTTGGTCTAAACGTTCTCAACAGTTTTAATTGTTTTCCTCCCGAGGAGAATATTATTTGTCATTTTCAGGAAATTATCAGGAAATTGCAGCGCCAGAAAATAAACAGTGACTAATTTTTTTTATTCTCACACAGCATCTCGGAAAGGTTCAATTAGCTGAAGTTACTCTAAATGCACCGTCTTATCATGCAGGGTCTGTTAGCATGTTTGCGTTTCCCATTTGTCCTCTGAAAATTGGGGAAAAAAGTAAACGATGTTTTTGTCTGTTTTGTTAACGGGACTTGCTGTCACTAATTAAATCATATCTTTACAATCAGGTTTTTTTCCCCCAGTATTACAAGAAACAGATGCCTGCTAATCATTTGAAACGTGATTTTTAATTCACAAAAATGATTAAATCAATATCGTCATCAATTTATTAATCTGCATTTCCTGTGTTGCTGTTTGATGAGCTTTTGTGCAGGTTAAATTGATCCAAAACTGATTAAATGGCCACTGACTATTACTTTCAATTATACTCAATTTATTCATTGTAATTAATTGAATTAAAAACACCATGATATTGTTATTAATCAAGCTCTTTATTTATGATGGCGAGTTTCTACCTTACTGAAATTTTTATTAAATATAGAAAATAATGATATAGTATTCGTTTGAGGTCAAGTCAAACTTTGCATTTTACTCCAAGTAGTTTTCATGCATTTCAGTGTGCTGACACAGGCAGGAAATGAGGTGGGGGGGGTATGTTTAGGTCTTAAAACATGACTGTGTTTAAGCTCCTTAAAGTTTAAAAAAAAAAGAAGAAACATTCATCTCACAGCATCACATATATCTATATATCAGGCACCATCCCAACACCCTGCAAACACTGAAGCCATAATAATTTGCCAGCTGTCTGAGGTTTTTGCGACACCGTTCATATCATGGCCGTTCTAATATAATAGCTGACCACTGTGGGACCACTGAGCAGAACTGATCTAGCTTTGGATATTTGAAGTATTTTGGAATGTGCTGTAAGAACAAGTTTGTGTCTGGCTATTTAACCCAATAGCAGTTTCTCAGCTGATTTTTCAAAAACTTTAAAAATATCACAACATATTGAAGGATTTGATCAACCAACCCTGGATATTGTGCATCACGTTCCACTGAGTGAATAAATAAATGCAAAAGAAAGAACAACCAGAGGCCACGAGAGAAAGCCACACCTGCTGTCTGGTTCTTAAGGTGAGTAAATAAGCAAAGTTATTTTAGCAAAAGAAAAGAAAACAAGTTCATTTTAAGAAGCCTTCTTTAAAGGTTTTTCTGCATTAGTCTGATCTGAAAGTTGAAGAAACATCGTCCTCACATTGTGCCTTTTATTATTTGAAGGTGTACGCGTCACCCTGAAGCTCTTCTTCTCTGCAGGACTTTGTGCACGTTGAGGCAAAATGAGGTGTGTCCAAGTGTGTGCTGGTGCGACAACCACCGGGCGTATAAACCCAGCGAGGGGAACCTCATTAATGTCACATCCTGCAGCGTTCCACCGCCAACGACAACGTGACCTGCTGACTTCACCTGAAGAAGAAAAAGGCAGCCGATTGGCACACAGAGGCACTCTGGGTAAAAAAATAAATAAAAGAAAGAAAGGCAACACAGAGAGGAGACGTAAACATCCATCGCACTTCAAATATTATCTCACGGCGTCAGGACTGATGGAGCGCCGGGCCACGATGTACGGCCCGCTGACGCTCCCATCATTCATCTGCCGAGTGAACAAGGGCTGAGACTCCATTACTCTAAATCTACCTCCTGCTTCCCTGATCTAATATACATTTGAGTCAATCAACAGTGTGCATTCTGATCACAGCATAATGGATTATGAGGAGCGATTACCATGCACAGAGGAAGCAGAAACCGAGATGCAGCCAGTAGAGCACAGTTACGTCCAGAACTCCCCTGTGGGATTAATCCACAGCTCTGCGGCGGCGAGAAGACGAAGAAGAAGACTCCGCCTGGCTGATGACTTCCTGTTAATAATATTCCTGTATGCTGGGGAGGCAGCGATGTTGAATTGTTCCGCTCGGCGTCTGCGTCGCCTGAATTAACCCCTCCTTCCTCAGAGCGCCGTTATAGAGACGACCTGACGGGATTAAAGCAACGCTCATCACATGAAACGCACACCGAGTGTGTGTGTGCGCGTGCGAACATGTCTCCTGTGTTCAGACTCACGTCATGTAGAAACGGCTGCCACGTTTGAGATGATAGAGATGTAAAGTGTGCTGAGCTCCAGGACAAGACGGCCGTCAAACGTTATTAACCGATATTTAACATGTGAACACACAACAGTCGAGTTTATGGATGTTTATCTGATTTTAAACGGAGACAAACCAGGATACCAGACACACTAATGAAACACTACATTTGGTTACTACTACTGCTAGTGAGGCGGTCAGGTAGTTGTATCCACAGTTATTTTTTAGCTCGAGTTCTGGAGGGATGAGGTATTTCTGTAGTCCAGCCTGGAAGTTAGCGTCGCCCCGGATCCCTCAACAAAAAAAAGACAATGGGATTTTTCCATTTGGATGTTGGATTATTGCAAAAAACAAAGGTTCAGCAAGATAATCTTCACAAATGAACCCTGCTTTATGATTTCTGAAGCGTAAATGCAACTTCCAGAAGTTAAAAGCTGACGTTAGGATATAAACTATCCACACCACGGTCACATGAGCTCAACGTCTCCACCACTGAGTTTCCAACTTGTAATTTTGCGCTCTTCTACAAAAGCCTTTGGGAAGGTTTGAGTCAGAAGGGTTTGCGGTTTAAACCCAATGAGGCTGTGAAGGAGGACGAGCGAGTCGATGAGTTTCTGTTGAGTTTCTCCGTTTACTGTCCCCGACGACCTCTGTAGTCTCACTTAGCCGCTTGTTAGCATCCGCCTTTTTTATAGACATGGAAAAGCTTCTAACCTCTCGAGTGGATCATTTACTGATGTATTTTATGTCGTAGAACATCAAGATCTGTTCAGCTTGTGTTTAACCAGACATTGAACCAAAAAACCTGTTGAAGAAACCCACCGACTTCCAGAGGAGGGAACAGGAAGAGCCAACATGCTAACTCACGTAAGGGTTTCAGGACTCCGTTTAACGCAGTTGAACCATCTTAGCATGACATACAGTTTTACTGCCGCTGTTACCTACTTGAAGTGCTGAAGGTGGATTTTATTATTTAAAAAAAGCATATTTTTTGTTAACGTAAATGGGGCGTGTTGAATCCCAACCAATCAGGGATGGACGCAGAAGGAACGAAGCGCAGTGAGAGACGATCTTGGCGAGGAAGAGTTATTTGTCTCACTTTTTTTTATCCGAAAAATGATCGGTGATCGCATCCGAACTGTGTTTACTGCTAACTAGCTAATGTTAGCATGCTAACACACTGAACATTGCGCATGCTAAACATGTTAGCATCGTCACTGTGGGCGGGACAGGTGTCGCCCCCTGTGCTGATGCTGGATTTTTGAGGCGATGCCGACGTCGATCTCCGAGTTTAAAGACATCTACGTAATAACATGTCGGCTAATATTCTTACTTGTTTTTTTAAACCAGGATTCTTAAATATTGTTAATAAAGACTTAGTGACTAAGATACGTGGTGTTTGGGACATTTTACAGTGTAAAACTCTACTTGACAGCATCTGTGGTGAACAAACTCACCGTTTCTTTTTAAACTCAAACATGACATTTTTCTTACTTATGAGCCACCGACTTGTTATTAACAGATCACGCTGTCAAGAACCTCGGTGAGTGGATCTGGAGATCAGCTCGTTATTTATATATAGTCATTTGAGCCCTGGTTGGGTGCCAGATGTGGGACATGCTGCCAACTCAAACTCAACATGTAAATAAAATCCAGACGACGAATGGCTCATGTTGTGTAACAGTCAGACGTCCTCCCTCCTAAATCCAGAAATGTATTCACTCATAAAATTTAAATTTCTCTCAATTCTGCTTAAGTGAAAGTCAGAATAAAAACATAAAGAAGACTCGAGCAGAGGTCTTCAGCTGCCGCGTGCGATCTGTGAAAATAAAAGACGAGGCTGCATTTTAATTCCTAAGAGCTACAGGGGAATAAGAGATTAAAGAGATAAAACTTTGTCTTTTATGTCTTAAGCACTTTGCTAATTAGCGGCGCGGCGGCGAAGCGAGAGGATGAATCCATTTTGGTAAATGGAGTCGGAATAAAAAACAGGACTGAAAACAATGGCGTGAGCGAACGACCCCCCCGGGGAGCCGAGGGTCGCTTCATTACATGAAGATGGAAATGATGCAAGCTGCTGCACATTACACTGCAAAAAATATCAAAGCGTTTATTTGAAATCATCAGGCTGCCTTAACATTTATAATGAGTGCAAATAATCTGTACTGGACAGTCTGTTAAAGGTTTGTTCAATAGAAATAAATCCAACACATTCAAGAGACTCATTTCAGTGAAGTGTTACAGTGTAATGTGTTAGATACGGGTGGAGCTGCACTAACGAGAAGCCTCTTCAGTGACTCGTCAGGAAAATTAAAGCTCGTCAGAGTTGTGAAATACGACTTAAACGTGAAACGCAGAAGAATTCAACCATGTCTCCTAGAAATAATTTATTTTAAAATGTATTTCAGATGATTTACAACAGCAGATACATTTGGATGGGAACGTAACACCAGCCAGATATTCTATAAACCAAACGAGGAAACCTTGTTAATTAACTACAAAGTCACAAAACAGAAAGCTCGTATCTCCGTCATGTTCTCCACGTGGTTTTCCATCGTTTGAGCGACGTCGCCTGGTGTTTTTAATGGCAGCGACCGGAGAATGAGCTCATGTTCTCACAGCAGCAGTGGATGGAAACTAGCAGCAGGTCAGGTATTATTTTCACGAGTTTCTGTAAATTCTGGATGCGTTTTCTGAAACCACCGTTGCTCCCTAGCCTGAACTCTGACCTCTGTGTGCTACAAAGATGTAGCACCACCTTCACTGGAAGAAATGCTGCCAGTCAACATTTTTAACATAACGGCTAAACCAAGTTAGTAGCATTTAAATGTAGCTTCTGGGAGACAGGCTTAGCAGAGAGTGACATCTGCAAAGTGAACACATCCTTCAAGGTAAGCCGTCCTATTAGATGTGTCCATTTTTACCAGGTTGTCATTCAACTTACTGTATTTTGCGACGTCTCGGGAGGCCGGGATCATTGACTGACGGAGTCTGGCAGATGTGGGTGTGAGGGAAGTATGACAAAGCACGGAGGATTCAAACTTAAATGCAGGTTTACTTCAACCTCAAACTATAACAACTTCTCCACGTACTATTTGACTTATCTCACTCAGGCAGTTCATTGTATAACCAGCGCTGTCTGTGTGCCGGATCTTCGTCCATCTTCGTCCATCTTCTTCTCATCTGTTCTTTACTGTCTTTTACTTCATTACTCTGTTCATCTTTCCTTCGCTCCACTCGCTTGTTTGCTGCATGTTTCTCCTCTTCACTCTCTCTTTCAGCACGCTGTTGCTCTTCCTTTTAAACCTCTCTCCTCATTAATTCAGCAATCAGGTAACTCGACTCAGCTGGGAAACCGGCTCCCGAGGCTGCCCTTGGGTTTTGTAGTCCGCAACTTCTGCCATGCTGTTTTGTAGTCCTTGCTGCCTTTCAAAGGGCCGGCTCTTCATCATTCATTCGATTCGGCCTCCTGCAAAGTCACAATTTTCTTATATAAAAACTGGTAGTCAAGTAAAAGCTGGGTCTCCAGTAATGACCGGGGGTGCGGTCGACACAAACAAATAAAGGCCGGGGGAGAAACCAGGCTGGATAAACTCCTGCTGGCTGTCATATTATCTGCTGCCAACTAACATAATATATTTCCATCACTTTAATTTAATAAACTCAACAACATCATCACGCTGTTTTCAACACTGTTGTTCTGGATTACTCATCTAAAGTGTTATTGTCTGATTTCAGTCACTGCAGGCGTCTCAGACAAACTGGATGTTGTAGTAACTTACAGGTGCCACAAGATGGCAGCAGCTACATTTCAATCACCGAACTTTGCAAGTCAATTTGTTTTCCACAACATGTTTTCTGCAAATGTTACACAATAAATGAATACATGAAGGGTTTCTGTCCATTGAAATGCTTGAAGGCTTTTAATTTGAAACTGATACAGGAAGTGTTGAGTAACAGCGTGATGCGAGCTGGAGCGAATCAAAATGAGGCATCACTAAAATCTGACAAATTCTACTCATCAGACAGAGGGAATTAGAAACAAAGGCCTGCCTCTAATACAAGCCTGCTTCAGATAAAGGCCTGGTACCATCTGCAGTTCAGCTAAATAAAGGCCGCGTCTGCTATCTGAGGACATACGGTACTCCAATATTGTAATTATAACCAGGCAGTGAGTGTAAAATAATCTAGCTTCTGTCACTCATCCATCCCACAGTACAGGTACACTTCCATTTAATAAAAAGTAATGCTAGGTTGAGCAGTATGCACAATGGTAGTCATATTAGCATTTCCTTTTTTCCTTTTGGCTGGCTGGTAGTGGGCGGGGCTTATCAATCAATCCTTTGGTGCAGGTGTGATAAGGTTTCTGGGTAGCAGAGTCCAGGACCTGACAGGGCTGAGAACTGAAAATCTGCTACATCCGTCTTGGTTTTGTATTCGTCAAGAACCATTTACTGATGCCGTCTGGGCTCTCGGTTGGCGCCGCTGCTGCTAACCGGAGGCACACTTTGTGTCAACGTTAACTCGCCGTAGACACGTGTGATGTTCTTTTGCAGAAAAATAAAACCAATGAAACAATGAATAAAAACATGGATGGAGCTCCTCATGGAGGTGGATTAAAATTATAATTTGTGCTCAGTTCACCGCAAGAATTGCGATCTCCATTTTCCTGAGCACTATAAGGGCTTCTCGTCTGTGTTGGTTTAAAAGCTGAGGTTCAAAGTTCACTGCTGGCCTCGGATTTGGCGGATCACTTTCTGATGAAGACCATGTGTGAGTTTGAAAGCTCTAGAGCAGCTATGGACTTTGACCCTCAGATTTGTCACCAGGAGGTGTGAGATGTTCCTCAGGCGGGTGAAGCCAGCTCGTCCTCCTGCTGCTGAACGATGGACGCTTCGGTGGTGTTTACGCTGCTGACTTCTCGTGTTCGGTGTGAGTTCTGGGGAAGTGGCTTAGTGAGCTCTCAGCTGGACCACGATTCACGATTAAAAGTTCACAGCTACTAATTAGCTAGTTAATTAGACTACTGTTCTAGCTTAGATTACTGTTACAGCACTTTGGGAACCGTTCGGTTGAAAAGCGCTATATAAGAAAGAGTCCATTTACCATTTACAGCGAGACGACGAGTCATTTTAAGTTGAATATAAACTCATAATGAGTCAGTGACAGAGCGTTCGGCTGATTTGACCAAATCTGATTTTTACAGTGTTCCTCTGCTTTCCATATAGATGCATTGCGAGCGTCGGAGCCTCCTGATAACACGAATGCCGCGCTCGGCTGTAACGCAGCAGCAGAAGAAGCAGCACATGTTTAATTCATCGACCCTGCACGTCCCTCAAGTTAATTCCACCGCGGGCAGTGTTTATTTCTGCTTTGTACTTTTGTTTAAAGCCAGTTGTTGACAACTCTTGAACATGTCAAACTATCACGGCTAATAATTGCTTAAGGAGCTGGAACTTTCTGCAAATGTTGGTTCCAGCACAAAAACCCTCCACCTCCTCCTCCTCCTCCTCACCTCCTCTCTCTCTGTCTTCACTCCTGAAAGTCTCTCAGATGAATTTTTTATTTTTTCCTCTTCAGCGCCCGACTCTCAGCAAAAAGATTCCCTCTGTAATTCAAAGCGATGGCTGTGAGAGAAAGAATAAAAAAGAATAATGTAGCACTGCCGCCGCTTCTTCTTGCAAGAGCTTTCATTCTCTTTTTTTTTGTCATGTTCGGTGGGAACAAAAACTGTCAAGTGCTGCTCTTTTTCTTTCTTTTTTGATTAGTTCAGTTTCTTTTCTCCCTGTCTGGCTTTTTGTTCTTGACCCAGGAATCCTAAAGGGGCTCCTTCTTCTTCTGTGGCGGAGTTGGGAATAATAATGTTATGCTGTGGAAGATGAATCGGTACGAGCGCCGGCCCCGGGGCGGTATACACCTCTCTCTTTGGGTCAATGCCATTTCTCTTCAGATCGCTCTGCCGCCACTCAACTGGAGATGCCAGTTGATTAATCCCAATTAGGTGGGCTGTCACTTTGCTGCAGAGCGGGAGGGAGGACGGCGACGGCTTCCTCTCCTGTGCGGGTCTGACAGAGACAGAGGAAGAACAGGAAAGAGGATCTTTCCACATGTCTGTCTGTGATCTGTCTGTCTCTCTGTTGACAGACAGACAGGCGGAAGGAATAATGAGAGAAATCAGACTCGACTCCTCTGACAGCAGCGAGAGTCTGCGGTGTTTTACACATCTTGCAGTCTGTCAGTCCTCACTGTGGAGGAGACAGGAAGCACACATCACAGTGTGTTCACCCAGCTTCAGTGCAGATGACTTTTTTAAAAGCTGCAAAACAAGAGAGATAAAAGACGACAGGAAGAAGAACACAGTGGAGGACAAGGAGGATGTTAAAGACGACTAAAACCTCAACCCAACCGGCTGAGGCAGAAAGCCTGGTTCTGGTTCTGGTTCTTGCCAATGCTCATGGTGGAATTGTTGGGTCTCTGTACATAAAGAGTCCGTCTGGACCTGCTCTGTATGAACAAGTGCTGAGACAACTTATGTTATGATGTGGTGCTGCAGAAATAAAACAGTCATGTGGTTTGTGAGGCCTCAGTTCTCAGCAGATGTTTTAGAACGACAGCACATTTAGGATTAACCTGCAAACAGCGACTTGTAAATAGTTATAATACTGTAAAACAATTTAAAGTATTGATTACTCAATAAACTCAAAACTGCACTAACCATCTTTTTATATTACGAATGGATCAAATGAATGCACGCAATGCGAAAGGCACGGTGCTGGAGGACGTATTCAGATCCTTTACAGCAGTAAAAGTACTAATACCACGCTGTAAAAATACTCCATTACAAGTAAAAGTCTTGTACTTGAATGTACTTAAAGTATTATTCCTCATGCACTCATGTAAAAGCAGGATTTTACTGTTGGAGTTGGTTCATTTGCTAGTTTCTATCAAACTGCAACTAATGATTCATCTGCTGATTCTTTTCATTCTGGATTAATCTGCTCCATTAATCCATTGGTTGATCGATTGACCACAATGAGCCCAACGAGCACTTCAACCATTCATTTTCTGTCAATCAGCTAATTGATCAATGTATCTAGGTGTACTGGACTCATCAGGTGACGCATCACATGAAGCATCTTGTTGCTCTGCAGCTGAGGTGGAAATAAACAGCTGGTTGATCAAAAGTTAACATCAACTACTTTATAAGCTGATAATATATCAGATATTGTGTTCACAGCTTGTTAGGCTGCCCCCATGTGGACAAAGAATAAATCAAGGAATGCATCTTTAATCAGCGTGAACAGTTGGTGTCTCGTCTCCATGTTTGTCTGCTGGTTCCAACAACGAGGAGAAGAAAAGCTCTGGATGTGTTTGTTTCCTGCTGAATCTGAAAGAAGAATGAAAGTATTTAATTTGACATGGACTAAATGGACTGAAAAAGCAAAAAGCTCTTCATTCTGGCTAAATTTGTTATTACTCTGTTTAAAGAAAAACGTTATCAGTGTGTCATCGACACAGTATAATAAACAGAAACAGACATGCTATCACAAACAGGTGCTAGCCTATGCTAGCTACACGTCGCTGATGCTAATCCAAGTCTGTAAAACATTCAGTTGCAGCAACACGTAACATTTAGGAATAACTGACCAACTTCTGCAGTGAGTATAATTCTGAATATAATTAGCAAATACAATCCAGCAGATCTGACAGCAGATCATTGAACCTCCTCCGGTTTAAAGTTAAAGGAGCAACTTCTCCAACTGTCCCGTCTGAAACGCTGCTCTGTTGTTTATCGCCGGTAGAAAACGGATGAAACTCACCTGTGATTCACTACAGCTGCTGGTAACCCGACTTCCAACCTGCCGTTCTGTCTGTGAGAGCGACGCGGCGCTTTATTTGCTCTGTCGTCTCACTTTGTCTTCGTGTAATGAACTGAGTGAAGCGCCGGAGCATCTCCTGACGGCTCGGAGGTTAGCTTCCACGCTCCCCGTTGTTTTTTCTGTTTTCCGCAGGCTGCAAACAACCCGAGTACTCAGAGTCTTTATATTACAGCATTAAATATTCATGCAGCTCCTTCTTCTGTGAGCAAAGTGTCAACAGGATATTTGCCTTTTAACAACAAGAATATGGCAAATATTGAAAGCTGCATGCGCTTATGGGAAAATGTGAAAACATGTTCACTTTCAGGAGGATGTTAGAGGGTTTGATACAATAAATGGGTGGATGATGTCTGTGAGCCGTGACCAGCTTTTACAGGCGTGTGGAGGTAAAACTGGTTCGGTAAATCTGTTAATTCACAACATAATGTAATTATTAGAGAAAATTGAAGAAAACAAAGCAGGATTTCTGTTTCTTATCTGATATCTCATTAAACATATCAAGACCTCGCAGCTTTATCTTGTGACCACCTTTAGGAGTCCCTAGCCCCAGGTTGGAAGCCGCTGGTTTAGACTAATCAATTTCATCGGCTGAACAGCGATTCCTCTCCGTGTAGACGAGCTGGACAGATGTTCTCGGGATATATTCATGTGCAGATCCTGTTTTAAGTCCTGCGGGTGTGAGATTCAGCCAGAACAACCATTAAGCAGATTTGAGAACACCTTAAAGAGGTATGTGGCGCTGACTTCATCACTGAGAACAAACAGCACTTTAGCAAATGAGGTGGCGTCTCTGATGAATCTGCCGCCGCGTCCAGACGGCTCATTTTGGCGGCGATGGCCCGGCGTTATGGCCGCCATCATCAGATTAATAACCTCCACTCTGGACCGGTGCGGCGATTCAGCCACGGGTTAATTAAACATTTACATATAGATGCCCAGATATCTATTGTAGTGGGAGATAATTTATACCATCAATATGCACTTTAATCAGAAACTACAGGAGGGCGTGTGTTAGCGTGCTCCGTGCTAATTGGCACCATGCTGGCTGCTGTTTTGGAGCTCAGAGACAAACGGAGTTCACACTCTCACCGTTTCCTCTGTAATGTGATTCTTTCTCTCTTTTCCATCTTCCTGATCTGTGCTCTTATTCTGACGGGACTCTCTTCATCCCCCCCCGTGCCCCCCGAATGAACCAAAACATGTTGTTTCATACTTTAGAGTCCTTAATTTGGTCATTAAATCCAGATGAATTCTTCATTAATGTGTCAGCAGTGAGTGTTTGTATGGGGGGGGGTTATGGGTCGATACATGGAGGCTCCAGTAATTAAAGGACTTTTTGGGTCATTTTGTGCAGATTTAGAGGTTATTAATGTGAAAGCACAAATTAAATGACTCCTGACTGATTCGATAATTAAAGCTATTCAGTTAATTGTTTGCTTTAACACTGAATTCTTACATTCACCATCTCAGTTTTTTTAAGATGGTCCACAGCTTTAATCCTGACCAAAACATCTCAGCAACTACTGGATGGGTCGCCATCAAATTTGATTTAGACATTAATGTTCCTCTCAGGATGCCTACCTGCAAAATAGCTGCAGAACTAATGACTTTCCCATCAGCCTCAGCTGTACTTTGTGTTTATGGCTAAGTAGCTAATGTTAGCATGCAGTTCAGTCCGTTGAAGGCTGCACTTGAAGACCAGTTGCGTCACAGCAGAGCGACAAGGCTGTCCAACTTTGAAAGCTCCTTCAAAGACGGCTGTAAAATGCGACCCAACCCAACAGCAGCTGAGCAGGAAAACACTTATTATTACTGGGTTTTAACATGCTCGAATAGCTAACCTCAACTGCAGCTGTCATGGTTGCTAGGCGACAGGAGCGGCACATCATGACGCTGGTGACGCAAAATACCTAAATCCTCCGTAGACCAGAACGCCTCATCTAACAACGCTTGGTTCGGCCTTCCTTCGTGCATGAACTGCATCTGCATGTTAGCATTGTAATTGTGAGCATGTTAGCATGCTAATGTTAGCATTTAGCTCAAAGCACCACTGTGTCTAGTTCCAGCGTCACAGAGCTGCTAGCATGACTGCCGACTCTTACAGCTGTTCCAAACATACAGTGATGCAAACGAGTGATCAGATTGTTTGAGCTCTTCCCGATGAACATCCTAACATGCTCCCCGCTCGCCGTGGCTTTGTTTTTGCACCGCCAACCTATTCTTGTTTTCATTGGTCGAAATCGATGCTGTAGTCATGAGGTCACTGACCTTTCCATTTCTGTTTCCAGTCAGCAGCCAGGACGTAGTGCATTTGTGGGGGACTAATTTCAGCAGCGTATGAATCCACATTTGGTGCTCTAGTGAGCATTTGGGGCAGCAGACGGTGCATAAATTAACTCCAGTGTGTGTGTTCATGGTGATGAAGGAACACCGGGCGTCTCTCCCAGTGTTTCCTGTCTGTACGTCCACTCTCACCATTAAAAAATGGTTCAAAAGGCTAAAAAAGCTGGATGTTTCTTACAGCAATGGTCTCTGGGAGTCGTAGTTGACTCGATATCTTTGAATCATTAGAAACAACAAGGAGAAACAGGAGCGTTTCATGTTCCATCACAGAGTTGGCTCGCCTAGCCCCGCCCACTGAGCTGTGATTGGTTCACTGAGCCACTTCCTGTCTGTGCTTTGGGTTCAGGTTGGTGTTTATTCATGTGAACAGGTGGAGCTGGATGCCGATTAGGCACATTTGCAGAATTAATGCGTCTCCCTCCCCTCGCGGATTGAAGCCGGGTGGAGCGGCTCGTTAAGCTCGTTAACGCCTGAGGAGGGAAGCTGATTGGATGCAGCGGGCGGAGGAGTCTCCCTGGACTCCTCGTCTCCTCCCATCCTTCCTCCCTTCTCTCTCTTCCTTTTTACTCCCTTCTCCTGACATACACATGTGAACATTTCTTCTTCTCCTCCTCCTCTTCCTCCTTCCTTGTCTCCTTCTTTCTCTCCTTCCTTTCTTTCTTCCTCTCCCTTGCTCTGCTTCTTCCTCAACTACTTATACTTCCATCCTTCTCTCTTTCTTTTCCTCCTTGTCTTCTTTCCCTCACCACCGTCTCCTCTCTCCTCCTTGTTTTCATCCACAGCAGCTGAGGCTCATGGGTAATGTAGTATTTAGAGCCTGTTGTTATTGTTAGAAACAAAGTGTCAATAATCCAAACTGGTGGATTAAAAGAAAACTTTGAAATCAGCGGACTGGTTGATTTGATTGGTTGAAATTGTTGACTGGTTTTTACAGCAAAGACTGGCAGGAAGAGGAAAACCTGTTTGTGTCCGTGTGTGTCTTGTGTGTGTGTGTATGTATGTGTGTATGTGTGTGTGTGTGTGTGTATATGGGTGTGTGTGTGTGTGTGTTGATGAAATAAAACCCTCTTCTGGAAATGAAGATGAATCAGATTTAAAGCCTCAGTGTTTGTCCCTCCACCGTCTGCTGCCTCCATCGCTCCCAGGAGGTGGAGTCACAAACCATCATGACAAACAAAAACAACAAGCCCCTCCTCCTCCAACCCAAAACAAACACAAACACTTTTTACTATCAAACAGCCTCAACACCACACCTCCATCCTCCGTCCATCACAACAAGACGAGAGGGAGAGCGTCTGCAATCACCACCAGACAGACACACACTGCTTTTTAAAACAGACAGACATTTAAATCCCTGTGTTAAAACTGTGCTCACATACTTTCTCCAAACTTCACAAACTCTCTTTTCATGCTAAAATGGCAGCTTACGCTTCATCTGTGTGACAAAACATGTTTTAGATTAAGTTCAATTCAACGTCAAATGTTATAACAGCATTATCTCGTAGCACTTGTTCATATCGAGCAGGTCCAGACCGACTCTTTATGTACAGACACCCTGTCAAAAACTTTCATCAAGTGCCTCAATCGGATATGTCTATGGGCTCTTAAACTACTCTCTCATTGGTGCATGATGTTTATCACCACGTTGATTGGACAGCTGTTCTGACTGAAAATCCTGCATGGAGCCCAGAAGGCGTTCTAAATCATGTGTAGATTTTAGGTTTTCAGCCAGTATCACACGCTCCGCCTCGGACGCCATGTTTATTTACATCCTTGTTCCTGGAAGTCCGTCCGGAGCGCCTACTTCGCGATGAACACCTAAATCGGACACAGTGACCATTTTAACAGGAAGATTGTTGTTGTCTGAACCAGCATTAGAGGAAGATGGTGCTCATGTATAAAGGAGACCAACGCTGACTGTTGTAAGAAACAGGAAGTGAACAGCAATCAGAAGACCCACCCTCCTCCCTGTGTGGACTTACATCACCAGACTTCCTGCTTTGCACCTCACGGCCACTAGAGGGCTTTGAATGCAAACATGTCGCTTTAGGACATTTGCTGCAATGCTTTCATTGTCCTTGGGAGGGCAGAGTGATGTTCAACAGGCCGAGCATCGAGTGCAAACATCTACCTAACGTTACAACAACGATCCTCAGAACACGGAAACTACGACGTATTTTACACATTAAAGATTTTGTTCTAACCAGGTCATCTAACACAATGAAACAACATCATAATTCTGTTGTTACGGTGAGAAATCTCAGAAAAAGGGTAGCAATACTTGTAGTCGTTTTAAAATTACAGAAAAACCTTCAACAATGAATTATGGAAAGCCCAAAAATTAGGAATTAAAAAACTAGGAATTAAAGTAACAAATAAAATTTAAAATACAGATAATAATTTAAAAAAATTACAAATAAAGTGTAAATCTAACAATAACATTCAACTAAAACCATAAAACACATTACATAAATACATATTCTCATGTTTATATTTAGAAATATGACACATTCTTTGTTCAAAATGTGAAATAAATGGACATGTTTGCATTAATGGTCACATTAGCTGCTGTGTGATTTGTTCATTCAAATGTGGCTTTACAAATACAAAAAATAAACAATAAAATTAATGTATAAATAATTTCATTTCTTAAACACATCAAATGTACTGAATTATATGTAAAGAAAATAAGAAAATGAGTTACAGTTTTTACTTTCTGTGTAATTATGAAATAATGATCATAATCACGACACTAAAATGTAATTTGGACTCAAAATGTCTCATTCCTCATGTATTTATTCATATTTTGGCGTTAATGGGCTTCCATACTCTTTGGTGTTTGTGGTCAATGAACCCAAAGTGCTGCAGGAGAGTCAACAGTGCAACTTCTTTCCTCCAGTCAACAACCTCAACGAGACAAAATGCTTGAGAAGCTGCTTGCTGTTAATTTATGGAGCTCAATAGATATTTAATGTAGCATGTTATGGTTTTATTACTGGACTTAATTGCTTTTTTGTCCTTTGTTTTCTTTGCAGAGCAGTCAGCAGACAGTCAGCAGGCTGCAGAGCTGCACATGTCGCCGCAGGATGAATGACAGCACATACGTCTCTGCTCACTGTGAGTTTTATCATCACTGCTGAGGCGGAACAGTCGCTTCACAAACACAAGTAACATCCCACATTCAACACCTTTACTGCAGCAAGTGTAACGTTGGCAGTAGAACGTTCTCAAGTATTGGAGGAAAAAGTCCTCCGGAGAGTTTGATGCTTTCCTGTCCTGACGGAAACAGGAAGGAGCACAAAGGAAAGAAACCTGGGATGAGATCTAGAGCCTCCCTGCAGTTCCGACACCTCCCTGCAGTTCCGACACAGTTTTAGCAGCACTTTTCAAATGTACAGCCCTGATCAGTGACTTCATCCTGATTATTAAAGTCTGTTTCCTTCGACGTGTTGTACAGCGTGCGTTTGTGTTTCGTCTGCACTGACCTGCAGCAGTTTACAGCCTCTCTAACAACCAGCAGCAGCTCTTCACAAATGATGGGGCGTTAATCCTGATTTCTAAAGAAACGTTCTTCACTACTGTTTTCATGTTGTCTGGATGACATAACGCTGCTTTCAAGATGTGATCTAGAAGCTTATCTGGACCCCAACCTGCACCGCACTCTTCTGCTGATGTAGCTTGTAGCACGTTCTTCTACTATCATGTGTTTCCTGTTTAAGCCACGAACAGACTGACGGGTTCTGCAGGTCTACAGTTCTGCAGACTAAAAACCTAGTTCCCCGTGTCTGTAAGGGGAACAGTTGTATTTTCCCACCCAGTGTTCGGACCTGGATGTTGTCGACCTCCTTTATTTATTTTTGGACAGTTTTAGTTGATTCTTGCTTCTGATTTTAAACGTGATTTTCTGTTTTTGAAAAAGTTCGTTTGTGATCTGCTGACATGCATTTTGTGTTGTGTGAGCTTCATTAGCTGATTTAATTTATTCTTTCATTTCAGCAGGACTCGTCACTGCTGCTTCATCCAGACTGAAGGCGGGACAGTGAGGGGGGGGGCTGTTTGTCACACTCGGCTTTAATTAAGATTAATTGTGTACCTGTGAAGAGTCCTCTGGCTGTGTTTAGCCCGGATGCTGCCGGCTAAACGCCGTCATGCCGACTCGTCAAAGTGCTGGAGGGGACAATGATGCGGGGGGGGTTGGTTTTGAACAACAGCAAACAGAATCTATTCATGTATTTATTGATTGATTTGGCATCTCCAGCATGTATCAATATTTGTATTCACTAAAAAATTTAGAAATAAGAATCCAAGACCTCTCAGTGTGGCTTCCAGCTAACCCAGCGTGTTTTAACCTCGTGCCACGTCACTTTAGGCTAACAAACACTTCCTGTTTACAGCCGCCAAAGCATTCTGGAAACTTTAGTTCCAACAGTACAACATATGCAATACACAGTAATAATAATAATAATAATAATAGGAGTAACGAAATCCATTAATGTTTCATTTTTTCATGTTGAGATATCAATATATTTTGATATTACTGGTTCTGTACATGGTTACACAGATATTTATCCTGTGCTGACAACCTGCAGACACACAGACAAAACACTCAAACGATTTTTGGCTGATACATGTAACTCAGCTCAAACCTATAAAAAATGAAAGAGGAATAAAAGCCTACAGATCAGCTCCGGTCCAAAAAAAAAAAATAGATTAAAGAAAATTAAAAAATTTAAAACACGTGTTTCTATGGCAGGCAACATCGTATAATTGATATGTATATTTCTGTGCCTGCAGGACGTTGCTTTTGCTCCTGAAAGAGGAGATTTCCTGCGTTCTTCTGCTGAGCCGTCACTGCAGCTCGTTTCCCTCTGAGAATAAACGGGCCGGCGACGGAACATTTCCCATGAGTCCGTCTGTCTGTCACGGCTGGAGCGGCAGCTCTAAGCAGACCCGTCCCATCTTAATCTGTTCTGCATGCTAAGCAGAGGCCCCCCCCCCCAGATTGTTATAAATGCTGTTTATGGTCTTGCTATGACAACTGTGAAGGGCACGGAGGAGGATTTATCACAGGATTATCTCCTCAACCAAAGAATAGACGGGACAGGGTTGTAAATGACCCTGCAGGGTAATAAAAGGAGATGCTGCTCTGCCGGGACAATGAGAGGAGGAGCTGCTATTATTATTAATAATAATAATACCATAGACAGACAGATAAGACTCTCACTGCCATTCAGTCATGTTTGTTTGTTTTAATCATTTCACATTTAGGTTTTTATTGATTTTAAAGAAAGGGCTGGTGGATGCTTACAGGACTAGAAAGTATTACAGGATGTGGTGTAGAATATATAAAATATATATAATATAGTTTTAAATAAATTAAAATACGTAGCAAGTACAGAAGTGAGAGACCCAGTCTGTCACATTACAGGAGGCTGAAGCTGTAGCTGAAATCGAAACATTTTCTTGTCCAACAAAGCTCCCAGGAGGAAGTTCCACCTGCAAAACTTTAGAATCTGGAGCTTTTGCTATTCTCCAACACCTTGAAATAATTCTGGAGGCAGTCATCATGCCCACCAAAATCAAAAATCATGTTTTGATATATTTGCTATTTGACATTTGTGCCATAATAAACATAAATAAATCAGGAGTCAAAGGGACCAAACTGAGCCGAACCTCCATCCAGGACGTTGACCAGAGAGTCAACACGAGTTCAGGTTCAGTCTGTGGAGTCTCATAATAGCAAGGAATTATCTTGGATTGTGGTTTGGCTTTTACATCATTTAAAAAACCAAAGTATTTAAAAACATATATTTTCTTTCAGAGATCCTCCATCTTAAAGGGGCAGTCCGCGGATTTTACACAGGAAGATCAGGTCGCTTGTTACGAGGTTCATCAGGATTCTCTCAGCTTGAGCTCGGAGACTACAGATCTGAAAGGCTGTTTACCATTGAACTGCATTATGGGAAATGTAGGTTTCAATGATTTTTGCAGTTTGACCCACACTAGGGACAAAAAGTCTGGCTATCTGGAAATATTGTCCACTGCTGCACAGCAGTCTTTTTTAAATTGTCTCTTACAAGTCCAACAACATGTTTCCCCCTTAGTTTATTTTGTGGCATTTTCAACTTGAAGAAGAAGAAGAAGAAGAAGAGAAAGGTAGAAGTATAGAGTCAGACACACAGGATACCATTAACAGTAGTTACACCAGGTTTTGTACAAGATGAACTGAAATGATAACTGGATTCACAAAGTACAGACCAATTGTCAAATTAATCCATTGAAGAAACAAAACGTCACCAGTGAAAGATCAACTTCAAGTCCCCAGAAAGTACAACGCAGTAATTCTTCTAGTGCACGTACACATAGAGTCCAGAAGACTAAAATTAAAGAGTAAAATACAGTTAGCCCAGCAATATATTAGCCTCAGGCAGCTAGTTTAGTGGCTGACTGGTCAGATGACAATCACAGCTGTAACAAAAGACAAGCTACAGATAATGTTCCAACAAGGAGGAGAAGATGTCAGTATTCGTTTGGTCCCAGATCTGACAGAAGTAAATAATGCACTGTCAGTATTAGAGCTTCACAGTGTTTATACACGATATGGATCTGAGATACAGTGAAACGTTCATAGAAAAGCCTCGATATTGAAAAATAGGTCAGGAAAACACAGCTGTCTTCTGCCAAATGTCGAACATTTTAATGAGGCAAGAAAAGAGTCCCATGTTTGACTTGTTATCTCGAGCATATGGCGGCTGGAAGGCGTGGCCCCGCAGTCCCCCAATACTAACGTCCCCCGGCCCCCGAGACCCTCGGGGTGTCAGTTTTTAGAGCTCTGCCACTACAAAGACAGCAGGACTGCCAGTCACATGTGAACCACTCTGTTAAACTGGGTTCAAGTCCACACGTGTAAACAGCAAAACCTGCCAACACAAAGGACACGGCGAGGCTTCACATCTCCGCAAGAGACGACGTGAAACATCAGAGGATCACTGAGGGATTTCATTTCATCCAGTTTTACTCCAATTCCTCTTTCACTGCTACCGTGTGCATCCACAATCCTAGAACCTCCCCAAATACACATAGAGCATCTTCAAGAAGCCCAACCGCCTCCTGAGGCACTGCTAGAACCACCTTATAGAAACGACGACCTCCTCAAACATCCATGATACGTCCCCAAAGGAACGTAAAGCCCCCAACACCTCCAGAACCTACTGAGGAATCTACAACCATTCCAAACACACATGAACCCTGGTCTAAGACTAGATCCAGTGGTACCTTTGAGGAGAAATGTCTGCACCAGCATGATTAGAAAGGCTAAATCAAATTATTATCAGTGGGTTCACTGTGAAAATGTCACCACATTCTGGAATACGATGGATCTCCGTTTCACCTCCCACCTCAAATAACACTTCAAATAATAATAGTATCTGGTCGTATTACCGACCAGATACTATTATTATTATCATCCATTGTTGAAGCTTTGAATCAACTTTTCCTCTCCTCTGGACCTTTAACATACCTGCTGACTCAACTTTTGACAATAACCACATCTGTCCAGCAGAGGGAGTTCCCAACACCACACCTTCTTCTGACTGCATATTTTCTTTTGGCTCTGTGAGCAGCGCGGATGTTTCGTTAAAAGCATGCAAATACACTGGTGCAGATGATCCTCACCACATCGTCTTCATCCTTACTTTGTCCACATTCTCTCATGTTCTCAGCCTAACCTTTTCCACGAGGAATATTTCCAGAAAGGTGCCTTGGTAGTTAGTCCCCTTACACAAAAGTGGTGATATCTCCGATCTGAGCTACCGTCCAAAATCTAAACTTCCTTTTTCAGTAAACACCCTAGAATCTCCGGTCAGTTCAAAACTACATTTACTTCAGCCACAGCAGTCTGCTGTCGTCCAGCTCACAGCACAACGACAGCAGCACTTTCAGTCACCGATAACATTGTCTGCTCCCTGGATAAAAAACGATATTGAGCTTTATTGGCAGCACAACAGTCCCCCTCAAACCCCTTGATCCTTTATAAGAACCTTTCTCCGGAGCTGTCTCACTACTTTGTGATATTTTATTTCTTTTTGTTGCATTGTGGGAGAGCAGTTTCACCAGACTCACAAGCCTATAGATTGTAGCCTGCATGGTACTACTTTCAGTACACTTTTACAGTGTGCCGGCACCCATATGGGACATTAAACGTGCCCTTGTTTCTGTGTATCATCACTTAAACGGAAAAGTCATAGGCTTAATTCCCATCAACACCTGCTGTGTGAAGGCTGAGACTCATTCACTGTCGGAGCATCGACAAAATACAACAAATCTGTGAGATGTAAATGGCAGATTAAACAGACAGACTGTAAACTAGCAGCCGTGGAGAGAAACAATGCAGCCGACTCCCTGGAGACTGCAGCCTAATCCCGGCAAACGCTTAAACTCCCCATTCAATATTTAATGAGCACAAAGAGGGAACCAACTGTGTAAAGTGAATGAAACAGAGACAGACACTAAAGCAGCCTCCCACACGGCAGCAGTGTCCACAAAGATGCTGCTGATGACGGGGAGCAGGAGAGGAGGGGTGTCCCATGAGACTGAAACAACCAGCCCAAAATTCACAGTCTGGGGGGGGGGGGACATCAGGAAGTGGTAATATGTTAAAAAGTGAGGAGCATATTGTCAATTTACCAACACAAATGTCAAAATATCTGTCTTTTGTCTTTCCATTCAGTTCAGTTGAGTTTTCTTTAAATACTTCATATCACAACAGAGTTATGTCATACAGGTCCAACAACAATTCCACCATGAGCAGCACCAGGAGACAGTGACAAGAACCAGGACCAGGACCAGGACCAGGCTCTGGGTGGGCAGTGATCTGCCCGGACCGGATGGGTTGAGAGGGGGGTGGGGCTAGAGAGAGAGTGACAGCAGAGTGAAAGAGGACACACAGCAGCACAGTTCCACATACAGATGTAAAGTTATAGCAGCAGCAATAGTTCTGATGCTACCATTAATAAAATAATAATAGTAGCAATACGATAATAGTGATACTAATAACACCCTGTGATTGACTGGAGACCAGCCCAGGGTGTCCAACAGCTCTCGCCTGGCTCCAGGGATCGGCTCCCCCCCGACCCTCTGTGGCTAGGCGGTATAGATCATCGATGGATGGATGGATAATACTAATAACAAGATGGTAATTATTCCAAAAATGATCTAATATTATTGGTTATTCAATATTAGCAGCCTTTAACGAACACCATTTCCCATAAGCCCTAGACTGTCACGGGTCAAACGTCCATATCCGCAGCCAAACTCCTCTCTGTGTTTGAAAATGAAAGATATCCTGGCGTTTACGGCGAGCTTGTGTCAGGCGCCACTACAAGCGACGGAGAACGACATTTCTGTCAGATCTGGGTTTTGAAACGCTTCTCTTTAATCGTTCGAAAACAACCGCCGCTGCGAATCCAAGGCAGCAAATCTCTCCTGGCTGAGGTGCAGCAGACGCAAAGGTTGACATGTTTTGATGTTATAGCACTTACCTCTGGATCGGCCGCTGCGTCACATGGTCCATCTTACTTTGAAGCGTTCGGAAGACGACGCGTGCTGCCCCGTGTCGCACGCTGCATGCTTTATAGCCGACAGTAAAACATTTTAGTGCCGCAGAAATTGGGCTGTTATTAAAATAGCGGTGCCGTATCTGTCACAGGGAGACGTGCGGTTATCCTTTTGCGAGGCCGGGACGTATTTTATCATAATCTGCCGAGGCCGAGCGAGGCCTTGTACACATCATTGGCTTTTCCTGCTCGGTTAGATTGTGAAGGTCAGAGTTCCTGCAGCCTTTTATGGCTGTTTAACTTTTAAGACTGATTGCGAGGCGGCAGCCGAGCCGATTTATTTTCAGCCCCGTCAGTCAGGCGGCCGCCAACCGAAACTGATCTCGCTGCCACGAGCCAGTCAGTCCTCATGGCGTCGCTCAGACCAGCATCTTCAACTTTGAAAGTAAGACAGCAACTCCTTCTCCTTCAGCCCACTTCAGCTGTCGTACCACTGTCAGGGAAAATGATCTTTTTTAGGTTATGTGGGCAAAATAACGTTTAAAGCAAACGTTTTTCAGTTTGGTCTGAATACGACGATGAGGTGTTGTTGTCGCTCAGTTACATCTGTAAGTGCAACTAAAACTCATTCAAAAGTCTGTGCGGTAAAGTTAATATGAGTAAATCTATATTTGTCATTTCACATTTCATTTTCTCTCCCTGCAGAACAGCCTGACTGATTGGATGAGGTTAGTACTGAAGAGAAATATTGCTACATGTTAATGAGCTCCTTCATCTTTAATTTGTCTCTCATTTGAATATGCCCACTGTGCACTGAGAATGAAATCAGAAATCATATTTCTGCTGTAATCCCTCGGCTAAACAAAGTCTCGTTTGTCACCAGAATCAACAAGGCAGAATAATTCACTTTGGTCGCGTTCCGTATGTGGCTAACCACTCACAGTCACAGTGTAAAGAAGTTTGTTTTCGGATGTTCGTGCCCGTTAGCAAAGAACTAATTAATCTGCTTTCAGAGTCCAATTAAAACAGAATCTGCAGAAACACACAAACTGCTGCCTGAGTGAATAAACAGGCAGGAAACAGCTGGTTTATGCAGGAAAACATTATTAAGGACTGTATGAAGCAGCTGCTTAACTGTCCGATTTATGTTGTGCAGAGTCGGAGGTACAGGAAGTGTTTCTACTGACACACGTACTGGAATAAAAGCAATGGCACCAAAAACAATGAGATTCAGTGCAAAAGATTGTCAGAGATGGATGTTTAAATGCACACGAAATATTTGGATTTGTACTTGTGTGCAAACTGAAATGCAGCTGTGAGCAGGAAGCGAGACGCTAAATATCCAACCTCATGTGTCAGATGTCTGATCTGATTCATTTTCTTGTTTGCATCTTTGATCAGATAGTTTCAGATTTAAGAAGAAAAAGGGTTTTGGTAAATAAACATGTTCATATTCCTCAAAGTCAGGCGTTGATACTGACATCGCCACATCACAAACACGAATGAGTCAGGAACCTCTCAGTTCACCTCCAGTTATCAGCGGGCGCAGACCGAAATGTCAGGACAGACCTTCAACCAATCAGACCAGCGAAACGTGTGACGTCGTGCTGAGCGAATCCTGTCAGTACGTCAAACACATCTATCCAATCAACAACATCAAACTGTATATAAGTGCAATCAAAAACACAAGTGCAACTATTTGTTCGTCTTTCAGAGAAAATATACTGTCCAGTTCCTTTAATACTGCTGATCCAGAACGTTCCACATCAGCCACGTTGGTTGAGCCTCAGCTGAGCTGAGGCATCGTATGAAACCCGTCCCACATTAGACAGCAGGGTATCTGCAATTAAACCCCCTGAAAAGTATTAAAATGACTTTAAATGTTAAGTTACATTTTTAAATACAAAATATTTTGTGGAACATAGCTTCAGACAGAGGCACTGACCTCAGCAGCCACCAAGCCCCTACATTTGGTGGCCAAAATACATATTTGGTGGCTCAAATGTAAAGTACAGAACTGAACAGCTGTTACTGTTCGAGCTGTTTCAACGGTTGAAAGGCGCTACATGAGTAAAGTCCATTTACCATTTAACAACACAGAAAAGGCAATTTTACACAACTTAGGACAGCCTGACATTAACAGAATGAAAATATAATTTTTGAATAATTAATTTAAGTTGAAAACTCAAAATTCTTTGTAAACACATGGTACATACTGTATATTCTCTCACAGTCTCTTAGTTGGGAATCGGGATGTTTGTGGAACTGTAACCGAGCCGCCGGGCCACGGTTAATGTCAAACGCTGGCCTATATGATTTAATAGAATTTATGGCCCATGTTTAAAATTAGAAATGTTTGTTAATGACATTATTTGTTAATGTGAGAGAGGGTGCGAGTATGTAACTATTATTACTTTTAATAAACCTCGCCTTTGGGTTAGTCGCTACTTTATGCTCTCGAGGGTCGTTCTGTCCCGGCCGATCTGAATCACGTCAAACTACGACTGTTGTGCGATCTCAAAATAAATGTACTGGCACAGCGCTGTAAATGGAAATGTAAGGTGTCTTGCTGATAACCAGCTATCTTGTGACGTTGCAGTCTTACAATGTGTTGAAAAAGTCTGAAAGGGTCTTAAAAGGTCTGGAATTTGAACTTCAGGATTCCCGGATAAGGTTCCAGGTGCACTGACAACGTTGACAACCTGCTTATTGATTTCCAAATTGTACGTAAATCACTTTGAAGCCTCGGCTGCATGAAGAAGTACATCCAAAAATCTAGATCTAAAGGCCAGCAGGAAAGTAAATGATGTATATGCTCTGTAGATTCAAGGGTCCTTACAACATATTACATGGACGGTGCATGAACACTTACTGAGCTGTTGTGTAGGTTTGACCTGGAACACACGAAGGGGACATTTTCATTGTCTAATAACACTCGACAGCTTTTACTCTCATGCTTGAAATCTGTTTGGAAGTCCTTGAGGGTAACAAAACTGCCAGAGAGAAAAGACCTGTGGCTGCAAACAGTCTCAGCCTCCCAAAAAGCCAAGGAGAACAATTACCCAGGCATGGAGGACGTGGAGCGTGTGTGTGTGTGGTCCCTTCAGTCGCCAGGCGACGTGGTGGGGAAGCTGTCAGCCGGCTGGACGGCGGCTGAATCCCGGCGAGCGGAGCAGGAGGAGGAGGAGGGCCGGGGCTTTCTTCACCGCTGACACCCGCATTGAGACTCGGGGCAGCCGTGAAATAAAAGCCGCGAGGAGGCTGAAAGAAAGAACGTAGTTTATTTTGCCGAAACAAAACGCGAGTCCCACTTGTGGAGAAAACGTGATTGAACCGCGCTTTGTGTTGGGCTGAATGGCTGCGAGCAAATACGTCTGGAAGTGCACTGTTAGTTTTACTGTGGAAAGTGTGTAGAAGGAGAAGTCTACGGCCGACCGGAGGAGAGCAGAGAGGCCAGTGAGACGATGTCCCAAAGGACCAACATCCATTTAAAATGAAAATAAAAGTTATTATACTTCATTAGTGGAAGAGGAGATTTTACTGACCATCAAATTCAGTTGTTTTATCTCTTGGCTGGAGAAGATTTCTCTGCAATTGTTGTGCATAAAGAACTTTACGTCCTGTGTTCAGCCGTCTTTCCTTGACTCACATGACACGGTGATCTTTCTTCTATTTGCCTCCAATTTCAGCTGCTAAACTGACCTTAACTAACCTGAATAAATAAGGAAGAAAACCTGAAGTTTCACGTAAACTAGTCTGTTTAAAGGTGAAATGGAACCGTTAGCTAACCTGAGTCAAACTGAACCGCTCAAATAGCCCAAAAAGTTTCGCCTGCTAAACTGAGCCGTTATCAAACCTGAGCTAAACTGTTTTAGCAGCGTAACTCAAACATTAGCTGACATGCACTTAAAAGAGTGATTGATTAGCTTATAGGCTAAAATGAATATTTAGCTAATGTGACTCAAATGATTTAGCAATAATGGTCGAATTCTATTTATCAAATCAATTAAAGTTAAACAATTAAAGGACATTTTGTGAGTTCTCTTGACCTCCGTCTTCTCCAGACTCGGATGAGAAGATGGATGTGAGCAGGTGTGAACATTAGATCCATCCCAACAGAAGAAAATCCACCTTCCAGCTACTCAGAACACAACCCTGACAACATGACGACAGGACTCCGGGTCTATTTAGTAATCTAACTTTTAGTAGAGATTTGTTCAGTTTTCGGTTGGCTTTAGAATAATTAATCCTGTAGACAAAGATCACAACTATGTGTTGTTCTCTTTCCCTTCATCCTGCTGCCACAGTGAGACTTTCCCTGAGCCGACACTTTGTCATGTAAATGCTCAGTAAAAGACCTGATTAGGGCTTTACTTGTCCCCAGAAAGCAGGTTTCTCCATCACAATTCCAACTGTTTATTCTGGACCTGGAGAGAGGAAGCAAAGGAGGAAGGAGGAACCACTGTTATAGAATTTACCCAGAATTCAACTAGGATGTTTTGCAGCAATGAGAACTGTAAGAACAAAAACATTCGATGATGCAAGTTTACCTGCATGACAAACGATGCAGAAAGTCAAAGCCGAAAATATATTAATAGCCGTTTATACAAGAAGCAACATCAAGGATATGAATCCGTTACCAAAATGTTTTCTTAAAAAGTTTGAGGGTGGTGAAATTATTTAATATGCGTCTGTAAAAACCACAGTTGCTACATCCCAAATAACGTGGCATTTTTGACAAAAGATGGAAAAAATTGGTAAAAAGAACAACTTTAAATTATGTTTCTATCTTCGATGAAGCTTCAGGGCCACAGCTGCGACTCCTCTGTATTGTTTTGGGGGGTGGGGGGAGTTGAGGTACATTAAACAATTAAAATATTACACATGGTGGGTATTTTAAAGGCTGACTATTTAGGCCATCAGTATTTCTTCTGACAGTTTGGGGGGGGGGCTTTGAAAGCAGCATTTACACCGTCGTGTTGGGAAATATATGGAATTTAATTCTTTATTTAGAGGTTTAAAGCAGCTAACTCATTAAAAGCAAGACGGATCATATTTAACCAACACCACAGCCATGCTTGTGACTTTGAGAGCGGCGCCTGAGCTAAAAGCTGACATCAGCATGCTAACAGTGGCTAATTAGCAGTAATGGGAAGGTCTGTAGTTCTGCAGGTGTTTGATCACAAACCAAAGTGTTGGACACATTAACACGTTGACCTGATGGTGGCGCTAGATGAAAAATCAGAGGCTCATCAAAGTCATTACAGTTCATCCTGAGGGGAACATGAACGATGAACCACATTTCATCACAACCCACGAATGTCAGGTGGATCCTGGAGGAAACAGGACTTTCGGGCCCGTTAGGACTCATTTCCTGCTCGGAGACACTTGATAACTGCTGCCCATCAGTCAACACACCACATGCCTCTGGCCAGCAGCGGCAGCATGTAACCACAGCAGGTTACAGATGTTCATGTGTTCAGTTACATGTTAAAATAAAAAAATAAAAAAAAGACGCTGTAATTAAAAAGCTACAAACACACCATTTGAATGCAAACTCACACAATGAAAAGAGTCTCAGGAGTGGATTAAGAGGAATCAGTTGTGAATTAACACTCAAGAGCAACACAATGGCCTCTGTTTCCTCTCCTCCCTTTTCCCTTTCTCCCGCTGCTCTTGCCTTTCACCCTCCCGGAGCAGAAACCAGCAGAGGAAGCCTCTCGGTTGTTCTTTCCTCCCTCCCCTCGTCGTGTCTTTCAGGCTGAGCAGACAGAAAGCAGCCCGAATTGGGCCTAATCTTCTCCTTGTACACATGAATGTGAATGTGTGCGGCCTCGGATCGTCCTCCTTTGCCTGATAAAGAGGCTGCAGCTGCAGGACGTGGGTCATAAAAAGAGAAAAAGAAAGTAGAGAAAGAACTGAGAGAGGCCTGGCCTTTGATGGCACATGCCTGTTCCTGGACGCTGATTTGTGGTCGTCGGGCCAAATTTACAACAGCCCCAACAACACCATCACCACAAAAGGGTTTTTCTGTATCAGAGTTGCGAGTCTATAAGGACAGAGTGTTATATGGTGCACAGAATGTGAAGCCCACTGAAGCAAATTTGCAACTAGAGATTTGGGGCTATATAAATAAGCATCAGCCCGACATCTGCAGAGAGCTTTTAGCGAGTGTCAGCAACTAGGTGGGCAGATTCTGATTCACAAACAGCGCTCAGATCAGCGCTCAGCCTCTGGGTAGGTGGATGTGTGCAGTGACTATGTCAGTTTGCTGTGACGGAAGACAGATGATGCAGCCAACTATCGTCTGCGTTACGTGTTGACTGAAAATAACCGTGATGCTGTAAAAACTAGGCTTTGACGTGTCGACATTTAGCACCGTGCAAAAACGAACATTTGAAAGAATCTAATTTATTAGATCTCCCAGCCCTGTTGGGAAGGTAAGAAAAGATGGTGCATGTACAATAACACTGTTGAGTTTAATTGTTGGAACTCGTCTACCGCGCACTTTCTGTATGACACCTTTCAGATCTGATCTTGATCTGAGCCCAACAAAACATTCTTCAACAGTGGTGCATGTTTTATTGCTTCTTCCAACCAAGTGGCCATTCTTCCCACTTCCATCCCATATGTTACAGCACAGCATGCTGCAGTGAAACAAACTCGTGACTTTTAGTACTAATCCCTTTTCACCACCCGTGTGGACATACACACTCAACATCTAAATCAAACCAAAAAGCAAATACACAAATCCGTCATACTTTGTTACTTTAAAAATTTCAAGATCACATGAGGCAGTGATTCCCAGCCAAGAGTTTCTGCAGGAAGAATATACAGTAGACACACATCAAGGCAGCTGTAACACCTAAACACTACCTGTTGCAATTATGTAGCGTGAGTGAAGACTAGTTAGCAAGCGTGCACATATAAATGTCTTAAATAGTAATGGACAAACACTTGAGCATCCAGTGGTAATTGTACGATTGCTGCTGCAGTCGTTGAAGGGGTACGTGAGTTCAGGCGATACCTTAGACCACAAAGATTGGGAACCACTGACTTGAAAAATGTTAAACTGGCAAATTTCCCCAATGCTTCAAGCACATAACACTTTAAAACCATATTGATCGCTTAAAAAAAAAAAAAAAAAAAAAGGTAGCTTAAGAACGCAGTTTTCCTGGACGACGAGCAGGTCTTCCAGACAGCGGATGATGGATCGCTCACCTGCGAGGGAACTTTGACTTGTTGACCCGCACTGCTCTCAGGGTGTCAACGCTGCTGCAGCAGAAACATACATCAGCGCCGGCGCGAGCTGCAATCATACTTCAAAGTCAACAAAAATCTCACCAACGCCTGCCGTCATTGGTGAGATTGACTGATGTCTCGCTGTAATCTGGTTGGAACAACGTAGACCAATGGTGTCAAATCAGGCGATTGTCTTTCTCCAAACTTAATACAGCTTCACAGTAATGAAAGGTTCACCGCCAGCAGCTAAAGAGGTGAAATCAATCACAGAGAGAAGCTGGAAAACCAAAAGAAAGCAGTTAGTGACAGATAGAAAAGGTGAAAGTCAAGTAAAGACATTTACCTTGAACCTCCAAAACACTGGATGTTACACATTTTCACTGATCAGATGTGGATCAAAAGGTGAAGGTAATCTCAACCAAACTGTTTAGTAGGTAAACAGTTAGCGAAACAAACTCAGTTTGCGTTTTTCTGTACTTACGCTTCATGTTCTCACCCTGAGCCGTCACCATCTTGGCCACGCGGTGGACGAGGAGAGACCACCAGCCTGTGGAGTTCGCGGCCACGATTGCGATTGTTAACGGTGAACGCCGCACTAAAAATAGCATGTTCCTTTTTATACATTCTTAATAAAATTGAATGGAAGCCGAGCTAGCAAACAAGCTAGCAGATATAGATAGATGTACCTTATTGATCTGTGAGGGAAATTGTTTTGTTGCAGCCAACAATACAATAAGAATAAAAGAAATTAAAAATATCATTTTGGCAGCAATCGAGTGCACAGAAGTCAGAAGTATCCGAGTTCAAACACAGAGTTAGTGTCACGTCTGGGTGGAGGTGTGGAGGAACCCAAGCGCACACAGCCCGAAAGCATAATGTTCTTTAATGAAGGCGAAACCAAAAACATACTTACAAAAGGGGTAAGTCAGAACAGCCAAACTCGTCACGAACGAGAACACGCCGACATCGAACCACTCAAACATTGACTATGACGCCACAAGGACACAGAGAACTGAACACACTTAAATACACAGGACTAACGAGGGAACCAGACACAGGTGAACACTGGGAACAGGTGACAGGGACCAACATCAGAGGGGGACTAACGAGACAGGAAGCATCACCAAATAAGGAGGGAACCACTGGAGACAGACCAGGGGCCTGACACAGGAGAACGAACAACATGAAGCACAAGACCTCGGAACAAACACAAGTAACAAAACACATGAAAACACAGGCACCCCGACATGGAACACGACAATTACTTTGTTACTCTAAACTGATTTTACAGTTAAAGGCACACTCTGTCTTTCAGTGAAATCCTTTTCTATGTTGCCCAGACAGATATCCCTTTCATTAGATCCAGGATGTGTTTAGCCTAGCTTAGCACAAAGACTGGAAGCAGGGGGAAACTGTTAGCCTAGCAAAAGTGAAAAAACAAATATCAACCTTTCAACAACTCCAAAGCTGATTTACGTGTCATGTTGTGTTTCTTAACCACATGTAGGAACATAAATGTCAGCATGAGACATTGTAGTTTAAGGGGTTAACGTTCCCCACGCGTCCCGTCTCCGTGCTAAGCTAGGCTACACCCTGTCTCTGTGTCTCTGCTGAGCCCCGTCTCTTGGTTTCCCTTCGGCGCTGTCAGGCAGATCACCAAGAACACAATCTGTCGCTGTGCCGACCGGCTGCCAGTGTCTGAATAAATCATCTGTCTCAGCTAGAGGTGAAACTGTTTGATTTCATGTGTGACCCAAATAACTTTCCCCTGTGTGTGTGTGTGTCTGAGTGTGTGTCTGAGTGTTTGTGTGTGTGTTTGTGTGTGTGTGTGTGTGAGAGTGTGTGTGTGTCTGTGTGTGTGTGTGTGTGTCTGTGTGTTTGTGTGAGTGTGTGTGTGTGTGTGTCTGTGTGTGTCTGTGTGTGTGTGTCTGAGTGTTTGTGTGTGTCTGTGTGTGTGTGTGTGTGTGTGTGTGTGTGAGTGTGTGAGTGTTTGTGTGAGTGTCTGTGTGTGTGTGTGTGTGAGT
>JAVQJF010059369.1:0-11433 GCA_036023855.1 Gadopsis marmoratus
TTGGGTCTGTAGATATAGAGTTTGCTTGGACTTGCTCTATATTTACAAGTGCTATGAGATAACTTTGTTATGATATAGCGCTATATAAATAAAATTTGATTTGATTTGATTTGATATACTGGATATGATGCAGTCTGATTGATTACTTCAATAATATGTTATTGCAGAATTCCTGAATGATCAAATGCTTAATTATTATGGAGAGTCCTTCAAGAAAAAAAAATCAGTGTTTACAACCAGGAACTTGTGGATGCTGTCTGACTGCTCAGGTTGTTTGCTTCAACAAACTGCATTCTAACAGAGTTAGTAATGATGGCCAAGGCTATGACGGTAACATCCCAGTTGTAAACTATGTAAATGATTCATTCTCTAGGCATAGCCACAGTACTCTTCATGCTAATATTATATAGAGGAAAGTTCAAAGACTGTCCAATGTAGATCATGGTTCATCCCCATATGTGCAGTGAAATCCCTGGCAATCTGCCATTAAATAATCTTATATTTCTTGTCTAATTGTCTAATGTTGCTATAGACAAGAGCATGGTGTCCCCAAAATATTTAGGAATCTTCTGGGGACCATTGATACTTAATGAATTTCATGCCAATCCGGCCCATAGAGTTCTCTATTTAAGTTCACTGGATGGAATATATCAGTCCAACCATGTGGCTAAATACCTGAAATTGTAGCCCGGGGAGACAGCGTTCTTCTGTGACATGGCATCCAGTCGGGTGAATGAGTATGAGGGGTTACACTGGTCATCTGACTTGTCCAGATCACATATCCAACCGATCTTTATTCCAATCACTCCTCCCTGACAGAATTTTCAAAATGAGAGGTACAAGGATGAAGTACATGGACTGGCATTTGCATGAAACTAATTTGTACTGGCTGATGTGTTTGGAAGAAATGTTATGGTTCCTGTGTTACATTTTGCTTGTATACAGGACATAGTGTGAAAATCTTATGTCATAGCAAACCAGGGTTCACACCTCGCCTCATGTAAGACTTAAGTCCCTAAAATGACGACTTGAAACTCTAGTCAGACTTCAATAACAAAAATGGTGACTAGATTTGATTAATTTGAGAGTTGAATCACTGTAGACTTGTCTCAAGACTTGAGTCAAGTCTCAAGTTCTACCATGGTAACTTCCCAGAATGACAACAACTAAGATAGCTACAAGCAATATATACTGACATAGTATTGTAAATAGTTGTTAGGTCTGTTCCCAGGAATGAGTAGATTTCATTTATGTAACAAATATTAGTCAGTACTGACAGACTAGAAACTGATCTGCATTGACTTGCAATTTTCTTATAAAGATGTAGGGATCATGGGAATGCCACATATGAATTTGTTCATTGTGTGTGTAAATGGAACTTTTATTTTGAAATTTAAGTTGTTTGTTTACAGTTGTCCCTTTGAGAACAAAGGAGCGACCGGGTTCCTCCACCCTGCACCATCAGAACTCTGCACAGCAAGAACTGCATTCAGCATCGGAACCACAACTTTTCCCAGTCTGGCTCCAATCCACCACCGCTGGGACCACCAGCTCCAGAGCAGCACACCAAGCTTCAAGGACTGGTAACTAACTGGACATATACTGCTAGTGTTATTATACTGTGTTTTTAATAGGTTTTTAGGATGTTTTAGTATTTAAGGAGATGCTATTTAAATCTCGTTGTACAGAGTACAATGACAATAAAGGCTTTCTATTCTATTTCTATTCTACAGTTAGCATAGCAGCGATGCACGGCTAACACAGGACTGTTAAACTTTATCAACGTGCAGTGATTTAGTTTTATTCACTGAACTGTGTTGCTGTGATCTGTTTCATCGTTGGGTTATTGGATCACCACTCTGCTAGGTTGATGTTAGTTCACTCATAGAACTGGTTACATCTGTAACTACTGTGTCTCGATGCATTCTAACCTGCACTGATCTCACACATGTTGATTTGGCCTCCACACGTGGAGAGGAAGTTTAAAACTCCTGCTGCACGTGTTCTTTACCGTGCACGAGCCGAACACACACACTTTTAGTTTAGTTAGGTACATGTTTTAGACTAATTGTATGAATAAATGTTTGTGGATTTACATTCTGGTCGACTGTATTTAATGTAAAGTCTCAACTATTCAGAACTCCAGAACCCTTCAACCTTTACTAAGAGTTTTGGTTGTAGTTATTAATTTAAGTATTAATCAGAATTCCAAGTTAATAGTCTAGTATACTTGATTTATGAGATTGATTTATTAATTGGCATGGTTTTCCCTTCTTTAAGGGTGGAGCCCCGAGGTGAATTTAATATCATTTAAATTCTATTATTTAATGTAAACACTGTTTCCTCCTGATAGAAGCGAAGTGTAATCACTCACTTCATCTTTTTGATTCCAATTAATGTGTTAACTATATAATGTTGGTGCCTCTTTGAGGTTGTTCATCATTATTACATATTTTGGTGTTTATAAAGCCATATAACACCTACAAAGACATGACTCGGACTTTCCCCAAAAACCTTAAAAACATCTCTCGACTCCATAATCGTACCATGTCTGCCAGTTTAGTGAAGTTCTGCTGCGCGTAGCGGACCACGTCTCCCACTCTGAAGATGGGGCAGTAGGTGTTGCTGACCATGTCAAAGTTACATTTTTTGATGTAATCATTAGTGATGGTAGTTAGGAAGTTCCCCCTGCACACATACAGACATAAGTATCATATCAACATGTCAGAATTCATTATCAGTATCATCATCAATTTAAAATCCTAATTGTCATACTTGGTGTAGTTGAAGGTTGGGAAACGGATGCTATTCTTAATGAAAATGGTGAAATTCTCCACTTCCTTCATTGGTGTACTGACAGAGAGGGGAGGGGAGGACCATAGAAGAGGAGAAAAGACAGACATACATTTAGCATTGTGTTTCAATGTGTTCTCAAGCTTCACAAAGCCAATACCAATGAACACAATTCTGTTCAACTCCACTGCATTGGGCTGAGGTGTGCCTTCTTACATATCTCAAAAGCTGGACAAAAAGTTGGACACATTTTAAAAAAGCTATCTGCATGGATAGATATTACTAGAGGTTACTGAACCTTTAAAGAATGCACTACCCCAACACAGAGATCTGTTTGAAATGAATTGCATATCAGGATTTTGATCAGGATATTCTATAACAATAATAGCAAAGCTCTATCACATGCACAGTAACATCTTACGTCTTGATGGTGTCAATCTCGGCAGGACACCATCCTTTTATCTCGCATTTCTTGAGAGTGGCGTTGAAAGGAACACATTTGCCTGTAAGAATTCCTGAGCAGGAAAAGAAAAAGTGTTAGGATTAGGCCTCCTTGCCTTCTCTTTCCCTTATGTTCTCCTGTTATCCCTCCTCCCAGTGTTCCTGTTGTCTCCTGTCTGTCCCTGTGTTTTCAACCACTGAGATTGTCCTGGCTCACCACTTTTGCCTTTTTTCCAGTTCCTCAGCCATCTCATCTTCTCATTCACCACCATGCTGCAATAAACCCCTGTGACCTTTTGAACTATCTGAGTTTTGCCTTCTGCTTACTGGGTTCACCTTTGCCTAAATACAACAAAAAGCTTTTATGCAAAATGGAAAAGCAATAATAAATGTTACGCTCACAAATAAATACCAGCTGGAATGTATTAACTCAACATGTACACTGTATGCATTAGTGTAATAATAGTAATAATTCTAAAATTGTCTAAAGGGTCTCACCATAACCTCCTGGCTTGTTGATGTGCCTTGTGCAGTCACTGTCCATGGTACAATTGTACTTCTTCTCACTCTGGGTAACACACACACACACACACACACACACACACACTAAAGCTGCATTAAAAATTCTTTTTATATTAACACTAGATCAAATGACTATATTTAATGGGAAAGGGGGTTGCTCAGTGTCTGCTGGAGATATAAGCAACTGTTTGCTAACATGTCCACGATAAAAACCTTATAAGGTGATAATTGGGTTTAACTTGCTATAAATAAATACATACATCAATGAACGCAGCTTTAAATTAGTCCACATGATTAATGGTGTCCGTTGCCAATATGTAAAATTGCAGAAGGTGTATTGAGATGCAGTTTATATCTAGATCATGACCAAGGTCGTGGTTTGGCCCAAGAGCACTTGGACTTGGTCCCCGGTCGCCATCAAAAGGCTGACCACTGCTCCAGGCTGTCCTGAGGAGGAAGGATGGCTGGACACAGCCTGCGTGTGTGTGTGTTTGTGCATGACCTACACGTGTGTGCATGTCTTCACCTGTGACAATAAAAGACCTCAGGGTCCGTGTTTGTTATTGCAGGTAAGGGAACTTCCTAAAATTCGGCAGATATTAATCAGTTTCATGCTTTTAGTTTACACCTGGATATGATCAGCCTAACTGACACAGCGGTGGAAAGCCCCCAAGAATACTAGGCCTTAGAGCAGACGATAGCTTGGCAGACATTTAAGCAACGAAGAAACGTTTTGGTATAGTATGGCTCTCTTATGGGCCTTAATGTGCTTCACATAGACTGCTGTAGGCAGGTCTGTTTGTCTACTATACTGTTGGGCTTCTTGAGGTGTGGTTGTGTCAAACTGTACAAAACACTTTTCTTGGTGCTCACCATAGACTATGGTGCAGGAGATAACAACAGAATACGATTTAAAGCAGCAACGTCTACCTTTGGCGGCATGGTTTGTGTTCTCTGCTCATATTTGCGGTGCTCTATATTCACACCTTGCATCTCTGCACTACTCTGACAAAAACATTAGTCTGCTGTTGGTGGGTGCTGAGTGCAGTACAGTTTTAAATACATTTAATATTAAATCAGTGGTAGTTTTGACAGTAACAGACTGGCAGCACTATTAACAATAACAGTGACTGTGACGGGGCAGTTGGACAGAATGCAATGCAAACATTTCAGGTGGCATGAATGTGTTCAAGTCAATGGGAAGATGCAACACGTAGGTCAAAATTTGCATCCTTATTGTTTTTCAGAACCTTAATGCTAATGCACAGTAGTTGTAATGGTGGTAGAAGTATTAATAATTGTGAGGTAATAATAATGGTACTAGTATTGCAGTAGTGACAGTAGCTGACCTCAGGGCAGTATCCTTGGACTTGGTTTTCTGTAGTGATCAATTTGGTGATGATGCAAAAGACAGAAGCTCCCTGTGAAAAACAAATATAGCACATCACCATCACTGTATCGTACTGTCAATCATCAATCTGTCCATCCATCCATCTATCTGCCCATACCTGTGTAGGAGTGACGTAGTCTGCAACATCCATGACCTTGTCATTGTAGATCCCAAAACCTTTGACCTTGGTCATCACCGAGGATTCAATAGCTGTGTCTCTCACCTGGTAGGCCTTCTCATAGACAAACACCCACCTGAAGCACACACATGCAGATGTGTGTATGTGTGTAATGCTGATGCTCAACTGTATCACTACCTATATCGGAGACGTGCATATAAAAGTACAATGGAACACAGATGTGGTGTGGACAAAGATACTGTGGGACCTTTTCTATAGTATATGAGGTCCATACAGGTTATGAACAACCATGTAAGGCATTTATGATGATGATTGTTATGTAATGTGTTATGTATTCTAGTTATGTTCCTTAACTCTTGAAAATGTCCATAAATAGGTATGAACTAGGGGCTGAGAGACAGTGTGGTGGCCAGGACAGAAGGGGATTGTGTAAGGATCTGTAGACGTGGCGAAAAGTGAGATCTTGTTATTCTCAATTGTTTAAGAGGAAACAGATGTTGATTTGACCAAAATGTTGCCCACATCAGCAGATTATAGTGGGAAAGTGTAACGGAATGGAGTGGTGTGAGTGAGCCAGGTCACTTTGACGATGGATTGAGACTAGTTACTGGAAGAAGGGTGACAACAGCGACACTGTGAGGATGAAGGGTAGAATACAGGTTTCCATTGACTTTGGCTAGAGGAGGAAGGGCTAGCTGAGGAAGGTGGAGACTAAGTCTAGAAGTATAAATCCCACCTACTGAGGAAGGTTTCTTTGGTTCATTCCATATTTCTGCAGAAATATCTGATGTTCGCATTTGTACTAAATTCTGGTAATAAAACTTGTTAAATTGAGACAGATGTGACTCCGAACTTTCCTTCGACTACAAATCCACCACAATACAATTAATGTTAAAAATGAAAATGTAAAAAGCACAAGAAGAAACCTTTACATATCTATAGAACAGAAGAGAACTGTGTGTATATATGCCAACCTGATCTTAAATTAATCCTAAATTGAATACATAACTGAGATAGGGTAACCCTCACCCCTGTGATGCACTCTAATTATAATTTTGATGATTAAGTAGACATAGTAATCAAGCCTAAAAGCCCTGCCTACAATTCAATTGAAACTAAACAAAAACATACACACAATAACATGCTAGCAAATTTGTTTAATTGATAGTGAATTAATGAAATAAGATGTGAAAAAAAGAAAAATTATCCACATTGTCTGTATTTTAAAGCCTTTAATAAATGTATACATTGGACCTCTTTAGTGTCAGTAACAGAACACTTCTAAATGAATACGTTTAATCGTTGAACATTAAAGTTTGGATTAATATGTGTAATATTTGAATAATTCCAGTGAGGTAACACCCATGCTATAATACTTTACAATAATAAAAATGATAATATAATATGACCGCACATTTGCTTTAAAAAACATTCTATTTGAATTCTACGCTTCTCCTCTCATGTTAGTATCATCGTGTAAAATCATCAATACCAATCAATATACTTTAGCAATCCTAAAAACACACCAGAATGATGGGAAATACTCACCCAATGAAGTAAGTGATGATGAGGAGTTGGACGACACGGTTGATGATGCCGATGGTCCAGCTCTTCACGACCACCGACTTGGTCGTTTCATAGGTGAAGAAGTCTGTTATACAAGACCACATCCTAGTAGTATGCGTCTGAGTAAATACAAAAACTCTTGTGTTTGTGTATTTTCTCTATGTGATGTGACTTAAAGAGATATGGCTCTAAACTCCAAGCGTGTGTGCCTACAGCAATTACAGACTGCTGTCCCCAAATGTGGCGGACATCTTTGTTATTATTTAGCGTTGAAAGAAAAAAAGAAATCAATATTTCAGCAGTATCCAGATATCCGAGGGCTGTATCTCCTGTTCAGGTCGAGCGTCTCTGAGAGCAGTTAAGAAGCCCGTCAGTGACTCAACCTTCAGCTGATGCTCTCTCTTCCTGTAACTTCAGACTTCGTGTATCAGGTTGTCTCCTTCTTCTTCTTCTTCTTCTTCTTCCCTCTCTCTCTCTCTCGTTTATCGCTTTGGTTTCCTCTGCAGTTATCTAAATGACGCCTCAAAGTCCCCCTCCCTCCTTCTGCTCAGACCACCATGGACGTTCATGGTCAGGGTTTTTGTGCTCAGCATTCTGGGTTCACAGTAAAGGGGGGGTGGGGGGGGGACAACAGCAAGTGTGTTGTAATAAGAGTAAATTCCAGTGAAAGCTGTGTGATTAATATTACTACCTAACATCTGCTCTCAGGCGTTTTAAAATGTAACTTTTTTCTATGTAATTTGTTACTTTAATGTGTAACTACTGGGAATAAAATTGGAGCTGTTAGGTTGAAAAAGCTTTAAGTTGCTGGACGAGTTTTCTTCATACAAAACCTGACATTTATTTATGAGTATGAGTAAGGAGGCTATTTATTCATTTCCAGAAAAAGAGAAGAGCCCATCCGAAGGGGACACCATGAAATAATGTGTTCATAACATCTGGTTAATAATATCAAGTATCCAGCTGGATCAGACTGGACATAATCATGTACATCTTTATGTCCCGTTTGTAGCACGGCTTCGCTTACACAACCACTGTGGATGGATAGTTCATGATTCCACTGCATTATATCCATCATGTTAAAGGTTAACCACAGTGAGTGGAGCAGAACTCATTCTGTAGGATCAGCCTCTACATCCGGATACACACCACAAACCATATCCAGGAGATCACGTTTCACACTAATTCAATCAGAGCTGCCATCAGGACTCTCCATTAAACAGCAGTCACTTAGGAGGAGTTCATAATGCACTGCTACTGAATGAGAACCAGGAAGTGGTCAAATATTATTTATCATTCCTTTCTTTCTCTCGCTCTTTCTTTCTAGAAGACAATAAACAGGAGGAGAGAAGGGGGAAGGATGGAAAACAAGAGGAACAGGGGTGAGGGAAAAGGGATGCAGTGAAGGTAAAAGAAGAGGATGAAAAGTTGCAGGCAGCAGCTTGGGAATAAAGATGGAGAAAAATGTGGGGATGGAGCAAGCATGGAAGGAAATAGTAGGGAGGAAATGGAGGAGGGGGACAAGGAAATGAGGGGGAGTAACAGGCCAGAAAAAGAGAGCAAAGAGATGCACAAAGAGGAGGATTACTTATAAGGAGAGCAAAACCACCTCGTGTATGTTGGTCAAAGTAGGCCTGACTTTTCACACACATACAAATGCCATCATCCGTTCCATTCCAGTCCAGTCCATTCCATTCTATTCCATTCTATTCTAGTCCAGTCCAGTCCAGTCCATTCCATTCTATTCTATTCCATTCTATTCTATTCTAGTCCAGTCCATTCCATTCCATTCCAGTCCATTCTATTCCAGTCCAGTTCAGTCCATTTCATTCTATTGCATTCTATTCTAGTCCAGTCCAGTCCAGTCCATTCCATTCTATTCTATTCTATTCTATTCTAGTCCAGTCCATTCCATTCCATTCCATTCCAGTCCATTCTATTCCAGTCCAGTCCAGTCCATTTCATTCTATTCCATTCCGGTCCATTCCATTATATTCCAGTCCAGTCCATTCCAGGTGAGTCCAGTCCAGTCCACAGCCCAGGTCTTTTCACACAAGGCCACATTGGAAAAATATTATGTGTTAATAAGGTTGATGTCTGGCTCTGTCCAAAGGTAAATAAATACACCCACATACCAGCATCTGTAATTAAAAGCTCAGTAATTAATGCAGATTTTGTTAACTTTAGACAACAGGCTAGTTGTTTCCCCCTGTGTCCAGTCTTTGTGCTAAGCTAAGCTAACCACCTGCTGGCTGTAGCTTCATATTTACTGTACAAACATGAGAGTGGTGTCAATCTTCTAATCAAACTCTGGCAAAGAAAGCGTATTTCCCAAAATGTTGAACTACTCCTTTACATTTTATTGGGTGTAGAACATCAATGGAAGGAGTTACGTGTGAATGTGCACTCCAAGCCATAAATGCATTTAGAAATACAAAGTTTACATTCTAATTTAATTTTCATCGGGTTACAATGTTGTGTGTGCCAGTCGACATTCTGTGGGTTTTTATCTGTTTCCTGTTTTATTTCGAAATCCTTCCTCTGTGTGTCCCGTAACACTGACAACTTTGGTTAGACCAGAACCTCTCTGAACAAGTCCTTCAAATGACTTGACCAAAAAATGACCTCAAATGACTTCAAATGACCATTTTCCAAAACTGTTACAAGTCACTGAAAAAGAAATGAGATCAGATTAGATTCAACTTCATTGTCAACATGCTGAGTACATGATCAAAGGCACTGAAACAGTTAGCCTCTAACCAGAAGTGCAAAATCATATATTTACAGAAAGTGCAGAAGTTACAATATATGTCATATTTTGAACATGTGTGTGCAGAGGAGAAGTACTGTACGGTGTAAGGTGCTATAGTGGAGTGGAGTTCAGCAGGACCACAGCCTCAAGAAAGCAGCTCTTCCTCGGGAGCAGAGGCCTCTAACGCCTGCCGGATGGGAGGAGGGTGAACAGTCCATGTTTCGGGTGAGAGGCATCCTTGATGATGTTTCTCGACCTGCCCCGACAGCGCTTATGATAAATGTTTTCGATGGGGAGTAACGCTGGAGTGCCTCCTTGTCACTTCAGTCTGCTAGCAAACAACACAAGCATGAAAGCTAAAAGCTGCTGTGTTGCAGGACGCTCTGCCAGCAGGGTAAAGAAACCACAACTAAGAGTTTATAAGCTGCCAAACCCAAAAACTGAGACCTCAAGAAGACAAACGTAGGTGCAGATGTGAGGCCTCAGCAGGAAGAAGGGGACTCTCAGTGTGTCTCTGTGTGCAGCATTTAGCCACAGAGTCAAACGTCCAGATGTCACGTTTATGCTAACTATGCTGCTGTAAGCTAAAACACTGCAGTATTATGGTTGTGTGTCTTAGATAACTACAGAAACTTCCTGTTTGTCCTCTCTGGTAGACACAGAGTGCTACAACTTTCCTCTGACAGATGTAGAGTTTGTAGCTGCAGGCGTTTTGTTAGCGTTTGTTAGCTGCATGTTTTTTTCCCCTCCGGTGGGCGTGGTTTCAGAGTCAAGGGGTGCGTCACCGCGGCCGCCATGTTTGTAGTCTTTGGAGGCAGGAGGTCTATTACCAATTCACATCATCACAACACGCTGGGTCTTCAACTGAATTTCAAGCAGTTTTGTTTGTTACAAATTGCAGAAATGTGTTTATGATACAGAACAGTTAAATTCATACTAAATTTCATACTAAAATACTTTCTTATGACAATAGCACTGGAACAGTAATATTTCTATAACATTTAAGATCAATGAAATGTATCATTATTTTCTTACTGCATGTAAAATGGCTGCCATGATGATGTAATTTTGTTTATTTTAATAATTAATAAAAAAAATGTAATCACAATAAACATAAAAATTAAGTAATATCTGGCAGCCTTCACAATTCTGCTTTTAATTCCATTTATAGTGAAATATTCACACTTTGAGAACTTACATTTTAAGTCACATGTAAAAATGAAAAGATACAGTGTTTCAGCAGGTTGTGCAGTTACACATTCTGATAAACCAGCTGACAATAAAAGCAGCAGGGAAATTACTGCATGTATGAAGAAAAGAGATCGATACAAATTCAGTTCTAATAATATTAATGTACAAAAAGATTGATGATTGATCATTATAATTTTAAGCATCTTACTGATATATTATATTATGTGTTAGAGAAAGGAAAGGAAATTGCAAAGGAACACAGTAGTACATATACTCTAAAATGAACACAACCTGAAAGTGAAGCGGGACGACTAGTCAGACTAAATTAGATTCTTGAAGGAACATAACAGGTAAAACAGCACTCACGTATATAACAAGGTATATAGCATCAAGGCACAAGACAGATTATTTCACAAAGTAACTTTCTTAGCTAAATCTGCCCAGATATCAGCCTTACTTGGATGGACCACTCTGCATGGTCCCTGTAGTTACTGGTGGTTTGGTCCGTTTGTCCGTTCAAGGTTTCTGCCTGTTAAAGGCAGTGTTTCCTTGCCACTGTCTCCTAGTGCTGCTCCTGGTGGAAATGTTGGGTCTATACATATAGAGTTGGTCTAGACTTGCTCTATATTAACAAGTGCT
>JAVQJF010059370.1:0-11131 GCA_036023855.1 Gadopsis marmoratus
CCCCCCCCCCCCCCCCCCCCCCCCCCCCCCCCCCCCCCCCCCCCCCCCCCCCCCCGGGGCACTCCTGGCTTGCATATGGGACAGCTCCCCTTCTGTCACCTGTTCTGGCACGCTGAAGCAGTCCATGATATTAACACAACTGTTTAATTTCCCATAAAATTAGTTTTTTTGGGGTTTCCACCCCCCCCTTTAATGTCTCGTTCATTTGACTTTGCTCTTTCTTTGTCCCCTTACTGTCCAGGATCCGGATTATGTCTGAACCTGAGCACATTGTTTTTTTCTTCTTTTTCAACATTTTGTTACTTTCTGTTTGGAGATGCATCTTCACTGACATCATTATGGAGATATTCATTATACTGACACCGAAATGTGGTTTTCCCTTTGGTTTGTGTGCAGGAGTCTACAAACCAAACACTCTGCCACTGGCTCTCTGAGTCCAAACCCATCAAAAGATATTTTGGTTTCAGATGCTTCCACCAATATGAGCTCTATGAGACTCTTTAACTTTTAACATCAGAAATGTTGCTGCAAAGGGAGATCTTCTGAATTCAACGCTGCTTGGCTTGGGAGTGCCGTGAAACTGAGACACACCACATCGAATGTAAATGAGTAAGCCGTCCCCACACACTGCTGTCTGCAGGATACATAACCGGGTAGGGCGCAATCATCTCCATGCATTCGGTCATGTTGATAGTATGAACATAAAAGAACAGTTTTCTTACTGCCAGGCTTGTCGTGAAGTTAAAGTCAGAGCGATGGGTGCCTTTACTGTCTGAGATGACAAGAAATATAAATTGCGGATTAATATTGATGGAAATTCAGAATAATTACACCGTTAGTTTGGCTAAAATAACTCGCCTCTGATTTACGCCCTGTCAGTATTATGTCATACAAATATCTGGTGGATATTTGCTGTAATTACTATATATTAAATGACTGATGTACTCACAGCTTATGCTGTTTAATTAGAACTTTTTTCTTGTCAGAATTGTACATATTCACTGCTGATTAAGTAACAGGAGTTTATACACAGTTGTTTCCAGAATAGGTGGTTGTACTCTGTGAATTTACCCTCCACTGTTTTCTCTGCTTGTGACTGTTGTTCCCAGTATCCCGCGGTCCTCAGGCCCCGCAGAGCGCTCTTATCTCAGGAGAGGCTGTGTGCGCTGGATTGCTGAGTCACCTTTCGTGGGAGGTCGCCCTTATCTCCTAAGAAGCACAACATTCAGGCAGTTGGTTGCAAAAGGAGGAACTTTGGGCAGGAGCACTGTGGCCTGCTGTGTCTTCACGGCCATAATACGGATTGCAGCAACGCTCGCTGACTTCCTCAAAGCCTCACGGCCCGTGCTGCTTTGTCTCTGAGGTCAGAAGCTGCAGCTTTTGGACTCCTGCAGGTATTAAAAGGCTGCAGGGTGAGCAACTCCGGAGGCCTCGCAGAGGCAATACTGGGACTGAAATGTGACTCAGTGCTATCAGCAAGCGCAGAGGTGTCCAACCATGACTGTGGTTTTCCATGACCCAGAGGTCTTGTCACACTGCAGATCCGAGAGGCTAAAAACTGCAAGGACATAAGAGAAGTTGCTGCAGAGGTGGGATGAATACTCAATGCTGGCTGAGTTGCCGATCATCACCCTAACATTAGACTCCCACAAAACGTCTAAACTGTTATTGGTCATGTGGAAATGCAAACAAATTGAAGCGGATCCAAGATTTTATAAGATTAGTTCATTCTGCAGCATTTAAGATGATATACATGTATACGTGCCGTAATCCACGGCTGCAAATCAAACTGAACATAACCCTCTGCTCCTTCAGGTTAATCCACAACCCGAAGCGAGCCGTGTTGCTGTAATTAATATCATTACCTGGCAAGTCTCAAAACATCATCAGGCAATGTAGCCGGTCGACTGCCGAACAATAGGCTCTGGCTGGTTCTTATTTCATGGATCTTTAAGCAGTATTCACTGTTTCACATTTGGAAGCATGAGCAGCATGTAACCCTTAATTGGTTTCAACACCTTAATAAGTCAAAGACGTTCAAGACTGATAATCACATTAAATAGTCCAATTTATCTAAAAAGTCAATTGCAAACTGAAAAACTCCCTTTCTTTAGGAATGCATTATGCTGTGAGGATGTCAGAGTAAATTAAATTCCCCTCTGCACACTAAAGCATCTATTTCCTTATGGTAATTATCTGCTGGAATAGACGTGTCACTAGAAGGAGTCAGGCATGCTTGACATTTAGCCTTTTTTATGGAGAGGCGATGAGTAAAAATTAAGATGAGGAAAAGGAAATTAATCTCCAGCTCAGGCAGGCATTGAAAGATCCTGGAGGATAGTGGCTGAATCAATCATGATGTTTGTGAGCCTGTTTTGAAAAGGAGCCGGTGATGAGATTCAGACCACAGGCTGGAAAAATTGAGGGGGCGGGGGGGGCGCTTTTTTTTGAGCAGATAGAGTTATGATTGCTATGAGAAGGTTTACGCCATTTTATTGGTTTTAAACACAACAGCACACATACAAACTTCGGTACAAGGCCAATTTGAAAAAGGCAATTCAACGTTTCACATTTCTGCTCAGAGTTCGAGAAGATTGATACCACGTTCACATTTGGGGAAACAGCTATCCGGGCATAGGATGTCACAAGTGCTAATTTTGTAGTTTTAAAGGTGCTGCTGGGCAGAATTTGTTACCTTTAGACAGAGCTGTTTCCCCATATCTAGTCTTTACACTAAGCTGAGCGTTTCCTGGCTGTAGCTTCATATTTAACATACACATGAGAGTCGTTTCAATCTTCTCATCCATCGCTCTGCAAGCGAGCAAATTAGCGTATCTTCCAAAGTGTCTAAACATCATATGGGTTTGCAATTTGACATTCCGGTACTACATTACAGGTACTAAAGCCAGAAATGCTCCATTACTTTGTCAGTTTAGGAGTTGATTTGTGCGCCGTTTTAGCAGGAGTTTGATGGAGGGTTGTTCTCTGTATTCAGGGGCGAGACAGGCCGGGTCTGGCACATGTTAGCTTGGCGCTGAGGCTGGATGTGCGGGTGGAAGCAGTTAACATCTATCAAAAGAGGAGAAATGTGACTCCTGGTAACTCCAGAGTTGTCACACGTTGTATTTAAATGTGTACCCTTAGACAGTTTGCTCACAATACCCATTAGATTACATCTGGGAGTCACCCGGGTTTGTTCAGAACTGGAGGATGCGTGAACCCCGGAGCCACTCGTGGACAGGCTACCGCAGCGCTGCTGCGTGCAGTCACCTGGGCTAAGCTAGCTGTTGATGGACAGGTAATATATTTACAACATAGGATTTTGTTTGTCTGTTTCTACGCGTTAGTACAGAATATGTGAGGAGTGTAGGTGAGGAGGAGTTTTGGAGATGTCAACTCTGACGCAGCTGTGGGTAAACTAAAGTAACAAGTAATGTAACAAATTACTTTTGCTGTTGAGTAACTAGTAATGTAATTATTTTTTTTAATGCCCTTATTCCAAAAAAACCCCCAATATTCCTACTAAGCTGTTTACATGGCTAATGAAAATGAATACGCCACTAATTTTCCCACTTACAGGCAGCCACGCACACGCCGGCTGTGTGCCGCTCAAAATAGGAAAACAGAAGTTTTCTTGTTCGTCCATGCAAACACAGCCTCCCGCTTTCATTCGTTCAGCCGGTTTCCTGAAACGGTCGACCATGCGATATTTGTGCATATTGAAAAACCTGTTGTTATCCAAGTCTTTCACAATGTTTAAAAGTAGGTGTGTTTCTCCTTCCCAACAGAAACGTGGACATGTTAATTGCACGCATCTCTACCCCAGCCGTGCTACAGAAATGCTACATTTGGAATAAGGCCTAACTTGGAATATCCAACCTGAACATGCCGTTTGCATGACCCGTATCAAATTTGGAATATTGTCATACTTTATAAATTAGTGAGCATGTAAACAGTCAATTTCTCCTGTAGCAAAATAACCCTAATGATATCTAATTAAACATGCTATTGCAATGCATTTTGGGAAATGTAGGATTTCTAGCACTATACGTTTGACCCATACTAGAGACTTGTAGGATATCTCTGCCTCTGCTGCTTCAATTTTGACCTCTCTTTTTAAAATCTGTCTCTCGTGAGTCCCCCCCAACTTTATGGAAGTGCAACATTTACTAATTGATGTGCCCCTTTATTGACAATAAAGGTGCAATAATGTAATTGAGATGTGGATTACAATTGGTGATCATACAACCTTAACTCATCACAAAATCAACTGTGTTCAAGTAAAACTCACTGTGAAATGTAAATCTAAACAAAATACACTATAGATGAAAAGAAACAGGAAAACCAGCTCATCCCTATTTCCTGTCTAAGCGTGAAGCTGCACAAACCACAAACATAGCTGGCAGACACTTATTAATGTCGATTTGCATTACAGTGACATCTAGAGAAAAGAACACCTCTAAATTACATGTGCCATGTAGAATGCAGACTGTATTTAATGTGTACTTCCGGAGTAAATTAGCTTGGGTTAAAATGTTACTCATAATGAATCTATGGTACCTGCCATAGATTTTATACTGTGAAGTATGTAACATTAGCGCAAATAATACTTATTTCCCTGTGTGTCCATTTTATGCCATTATATACTTCTAATTCGCTACATCTCAGAGGGAAATAATGTACTTTTTAGTTCACTACATTTATCTGACAGCTTAAGATACATGCGTTTTGTATGTAAACTATATTAAACAGTATATAAAATATATACTTTTATTTAAATATATATAATTTCACATGAATGCGTCAGTAATACTTTTGATACTTTATATACATTTTGCTGATAATACTTACATACTTGGACTTGCATAGTATTTTCATTGCAGGACTTTTACTGGTAATGGGGTTCACAGTATGGTGTCGCTACTTTTACTTAAGTAAAGGATCTGAATATTTCTTCCACCCCTGGTGTGGGCTGAAATACACACACAAACACACACAGCGAGCGAGTGATTGAGTCAGTGAGTGAGAGAGCGAATGTTTAAGAGGACAATGCAAGAGCTCACTACCCAGAGTTAGAAAACCACTCATCTAAATCAGGGAAATTATGATAATGGGGCATCTCATTATTCTCCAACTTCCTCCGAATCAGTCACTGACATCACATCATTATAGACGTATTCATATAAACAGATTGGATGGCATAAAGAGTAAGCTGACACCTTCAAAACTTTCTCATCTGCTTTGTCTAATGTCTCCTCGTGTGGTTGTGTGCGAGGCAGGAAGCGCAGGTCTCAGGAAGGGGTTGCAGGGGGCCGTGGTGGTCACCAGTCGGGACAGGGGCGCTGCGTGGCCAAAAGAAGGACTCCACGATTCTTTGATTGTCCTGTGAAAACATCATGATATTGAGTCAGTAAATTATAAATTATTTTGGGTCAAGTAAAAATCTAAAAACTCAACAGTGATCTTCATAGTGTAACACCAAATAACTAAGACTGATACTTAAAAAATACCCATAGGCACTCCTGTGATGAGTGAGCCTTTGGCAAGCAAAAATCCCGAGGATGTCTAACCGTTGCAGCAGACAGTTAATCAATCCAAGTGCTTATCTTTTTTTTTTTTTGTGGAAAAAATATGGGAGGCCAGCCCAATCAGCAGAGGAAACAGATCTCAGGGGTTGTCGGGCACCAGGAAAATGGATCTGGGTTGTGAAAAACCACGATTACCACGAGCTGCTCTGGATTCAGCCATCTGGAGATGCCTGCTCCAAAAGCCGGTAAAATTCGCTCAACCGGGGCCCAACTAGGAAACAGGTTTGCACCTCATTAACAGACAACCAACACTCCCAGAGCGAAGGGATGTTTGCTCTACACAGTGAGGCGTGTTAAAAGTACTTCTCATTAACGTAAACTGACATTGCACAGTTACACTGACCACTAAAACGACATTAAAACAAACAGAAAATATTTCATTTTAAGACATTTAAGCATCATAAAACTTTTTTTAAGAAAAAAATCAGAAAATCTGCTGTGAAATCTGTGACTCTTATACTGCCCTCAAATTAAGCTTCTTGTCATTTACTCCCCAGTTTTCCAAATCTTCCAATTCCCTTCCTGTCTGTTTTGAAATCTCTGTTGTAACACTTTCAATTACTGTAGTCTTTACCAACTGACCATTAACTTGTATGTCACCAGCCCGCTCATCCAAAAAAACAAGATGATGCACATACAAAAAGCTTAATGTGACGCCGCTCAAACTCACATACAGGCACAAAGGAAGAAAAGCGAAACTACAACTCCAAATAAAATGTAAAAGAAAGAACATTAGGCTAAAAAGTGATTATTCATTATTTTTTTATGCAATTATAAAATTGATTTATGCTTAAAGGGGTTTTTCTTTTTCTTCTTAAGTTGTGAATGAATGACCTGTGCATTGTTCGGTCACGATTCAAAGCATGCTGTGTCTGACACCAGACGCCTGCATCATCTTGTGCAGTAATGGTCACGACGGTTTTAATCTTTGTAGAAGGACTTTTTCTTTTTAAAAAGCTTTATTGTAAATAAGCTTAATATGCCTGTTAATTTAAATACGGCTGAAAAATGCATCAAACATTTTCAATTATTCATTTACTAAGTATAAACCACTGCAGTCTTTGTGTTAATGATTACTCTGAATCGTAATTCATTTTGAAGGGGAAAGCTGTGAAATATGAGCACATCTGTATGGTGAACTCAGAATAATAACCTGAGGCATGATGATAGTGGAGTGAATTAGAACGCCCTCCAGTGGACATTCATGATAACACTTGACCCATGTCTTAAACCCATATGTAGTATATAGTGTACAAAGAATGTGTATTGAGCACATGAGTAGTGGTGGGACAAAGAAAAAGCTCAATGTACAGCGGTGGGTACAAGAGAAAATTAAGAGAAGAGAAAAAGAAAAAAAAATGAAGACGATGACAGATTTATTAAATATTTGCGTGAAGTTAGCGTGAAGACTCACCCGGAGGAGTGTGCAGGGCTGGAGCCACTTGGGACAGAGGCTGCAGCATCAGCAGCAGAGAGAGCATAGACGGCCCTGCCTGTATATCCAGGGATGGTGGTTCGGCTGGCACAAAGCACACGCGTTTACACGTTATTTATCAGAATTGGTTACAGGAGGCTGAATATCACCATGTAAGAAAAAATTCAAAGGCAACAGCTGTTTCAGAATCTGCCTTAGTAACCAAAAGTGTGATTAAAAAATATATATGTCATGCTGAATAAAAAATCTCTCAAGATCCTCGTGTGTCTTACCGCGCTGTAGGCACGTACGGGGGAATGATGCTCCTCTTCAGGGTCAGTGGGTGGAAGTCTTCATCCATGTTGTCAATGTCATCCATGTTCTCAGAGCCGATTGTACCGCTGCAAATACACGAGACCACACGCATAAATTAAGGTCAGCTCTAAGCTCTATGCCTGGGAATTGGATTCATGAACTCATGACTCATACTGTATACGAGACACCCGTGGTGACCTCGCAAACATGAAGTACTCACGTGTACAGTGGGATCTGACCTGACCTCGGACATCCACTGCAGCTGGACAGAGGAGAAAGAGATGTAGCTTTAAAGGTGGTGATCACCGTTATGCTGGAGTTATTGTCATAACTGCTCTTAAGACAGAAGCCATCAGTTGTTGGGAACTTACAATGATACGGGTTTCTTGGCACCATTCCTCGATCGAAGCTGCCGTCTGTTCCACTCAGCTCCAATGGACTTGGAAAGGACAGTAACAACAGATCTTTCAGCAGAATTTATCACTCAATCACCTTTCAGGCAGAGCTTTTTTTAAATGCCGCATGCAGCTTTTTATCATCAGGACATAATTACCACACTGATTTCAGGACATTAAAGGGTAAGTCTGGTAATATTCTAGATTGTTCTTATCGTTAACAAATACCATGATCCCAGACCAAAACCAACGAACCGTTAGTCTGTCTTTCAATACTTTCCTGCTTCCCTAGCTGGTCTGTGACTCTCAGCCACAAGCCCTCACAGCAAGAGGGTTCTTGGTCCGAAACCGTTTGTCCGCTGGAATTTGGAGGTTAGGTTAACTGATTATTCTAAATTGGCCATAGGTGTGAATGTTTGTCTGTCTGTACGTGTCAGCTGGTATGGGCTCCAGCCCCCTGCGACCCTCTGAAGATAAGCAGTATAGATAATGGATACTTGATGGATATGGTCACTAATATATAGTTTAATCTGTAATTTCCTATAAGAGCTGGGCACCACCGTTTTGCGTGAGTGACAGCAGCAGGCTGGTGCATGTGGGATTGACTCAAAATAAACTACAGTGCCCATGTTCCATCGAAATGAAGGAGCATGTCACTCAGCACAGCTGTGTTTGGTCTGTATTTACTATCCTGCATTTTACAGTGTGTGCCAACAGGTCAAAACTGATGGGAAATGTGCTGCTTTGATTTAAGGCCCAAGTGGCACATTGCTTTCCAGAACATGGTGGAATGAGAGAAAGTAATTAAAATTACCTCTGAAACATTTATCCCTTTCACAAAAACCAAATCTAAAACAAACACACTTTCTGTCAGTGGTTTAGTAGGATAAGTGGTTTACATTTTGGGAAAGAATAACAGTTTGCTTTTTATTTTTGCAGCAATCACATTCAGGTAACCCAATTAGATATTTCTTACAGCAAATTACTTCCTTGAAAACCACCTCTGCGTAATTACTGCAGCAAAGTACTCTATTCTGTGGAACATTTTGTTTCAGCCATGTTATAGTTGCACCTCTTTCTAGAGTAATCAGCTATTCAACATTCAAATTTCCTTCAGTCTGTTGTGGCAATGAGTGTAAACCCTTGACACCGTTTGCTCTCCATGGCTCACCTGCCACAGCTGAGGTCGACTACTATAGCGCCTCGACGAGGGACGCTCACTCACTGGGTCTGCCATTTTCTCCAGGGTTGTTTCTGGTGCCTTCAAGCGCCGGGGTAACTTTGTATCCCAACCAACTTCCTCGTAACTCCTGCACACAAACGGGAAATTGCGGCCCTTAAACATCAGAACCAAGTGCCTTGAGAGTAATTGATTAACGTGATTCCCAAAAGTTATTTGCTCTAATTTGAATTCTTAAATCAGCCCTCTTGGTTGCACAAAGTATATTAGACAGCTTATTAAGTGGGGAGCTAATTCTTCCCCGAGGCCAAGGCTACAGTCCATCTACATGATTTCAGTGAGCAGCAATTAACACAACAAGAGGACACACTGTTCCCTGATGACATCACTGGAGCACAAAATCAAACCTATTCACTCTCAATAACCCTCAAAGCAAAATGGCAGAATGTGCGCCATTGTGTGTGGACTGTGCATAATGAATTGTGTTTAGCTTTATTATCATTGAAAGGAGCCAATTAAAGGTCCCTGTGTTCTGACCTCTGTGTTGCAGACGTGTATCTGAAGCGTTGAGCTGCCGGTGAGTTGTCTGTCCACAGCCTCAGATCAGAAGAGAAGCCCTCCTTAAAAAACAAAAGTCATAGTTTAATTACATTGTCAGTGGTTTTACTTTGCGTCCATTTGAAAAAGCAAATATTAGAATGCTAGATGCAAAATGGTCATTATTTCTTGGTCTCTTATTACTGGTGATATCTTTCTTTATGTCTTACATAAAGGTTATGGGTATTTATTTAATGTCTTTCACATGTGTATACCTTTTTTTTTTAAACCAGCATCTCACACAAGTAGATCACTAGTTTTCAATATAAACAGCATTATAAACTTAATACCATCGTAATGATCTTACAAATGATCTCTGACACTCGCAGGTGTAAATGGATAACAGGATCTAGATGAATAAATTACAAACCTTATAGATGACATAAAATAAAACAAGACTAGGAGTCTACAGCCACGCTGGCAGCTACGAACGAGGCTGTACTTTGGCACAGCGATACTTTGAGCTAAATGCTAACATGCCGATGTTTAGCAGGTATGTGTTAACCATGTTCACCATCTCAGTTTAGCGTGTTAGCATGCTAACATTTGTACATTAGCACTAAACACAAAGTATGTTAGCTTTGCATAAACCAAAATATTGCTCAAAAGTACATTTTTGACCTGATGATGGCATTCGATGAAAAGTGAAGAGGGCATGATTGTTTGCAGAGTTTCATGGCTATCATACCATCCCTAAAGCCACGCTAACGTGAATAAAAACATCAAAATGCAAGGATGTTGTAAATGACTAATGAAAATCAAAAAGCAAAGACACAAAGTGAATCTGAACGAGTCAGTCATCAACAAGCAGCATTGTGTTCACACTCTCCTCCCACGTCGCAAACTGCTTAAATACAGGCCTCAATCAAGCCTCCCTTCACTAAACCCTCTAAACTCTTCACTACAATCGAGTGTAAAGCTTCTCCTAAACCATAATAATGTACATCAAGGTGATTATGATTACTTCAATTAGCAGACTCAGAAACAAAATAATAAAGCATGATTATATTCTCAAAGTGAACACCTGCCCACATAACAGTGGGCTAATGTGATGCTTTAACATGTGTGGTGAGTCCCAAACAGAGGTATGTGTTTATGGATCACTCTTTAATACTTAATATGTGTTTGTGTTATGATAGTGAGGTGATTTATTATTTATTGATTCATTCACCAGCAATCTGATGAAATGTAATAATAAGTTATTTGTCTAGAAACCAAGCCAGCATTAGCTCAATCAAATGTTTGCGGTGTCTGCACTGCAGTAGATTGAATGTAGCACCGATCAGCCATAGCATGATGACAGCATGGTCACCCTGACGACGCAGCCCCATATGCAATGAACTGTGATGCTCTGTGTGTCCGGACACCTTTCTATCAGAACCAGCATTCACGTTTTCAGCAGTTTGAGCTACAGAAGCTCTCCTGTTGGATCGGACCACGGGTCAGCCTTCGCTCCCCACGCGCAGCAATGAGCCTTGGCTGCCCATGACCCTGTCGCCGGCTCATCGGTTTTCCTTCCTTGAACCACTTTTGGTAGGTACTGACCACTGCAGACCGGGAACACCCCACAATAGCTGCAGTGTTGGAGATGCTCTGACCCAGTCGTCTAGCCATCACAGTTTGGCCCTTGTCAATATCGCTC
>JAVQJF010059374.1:0-16407 GCA_036023855.1 Gadopsis marmoratus
AAGCTGACTATACGCTTGTTGTCGTCCGTGGTCATAGTGCCACCTACTGACAGCAGGAAGTTACTGTTACTGATATTTTCTTTTTCATTTTCTGCAACAGGTGGAGGGAGAGGGAGAGGTTACCATGTTGTCATGGTTGCCATGGTGTTTATTTATTTGTTAATCTGGTTCTGCATTATGTACATTATGTTCCACCACTTGAGCACACAGCTGGGCAGCAGTCAGGATGGGCTAAAATTTGTGCTTGAAACTCATTAATGCTTAGTGTTGAGAATGTTCTGTGATCTAATGAAGTACAGAGAGACTTGGACTTTCCTTCAATGCTGTTAGTGTGGCTGGAATATCACATTTCTTATCTTTTCATATCTCACATCTTTTCTCAATTCCTTCCCCGCTTTCTTCCCCTATTGTCGTCTCACTATGTTTGCATTGAATTTCCTCTTGCCTTTTGTAATGTAGCTATGTGTGTGATACATCCTTATAAATCAGAGACAGCCTGACAGGGAGGCTCCTGGGACTGGCCAAGGTAAAAATGCTCCTCCAAAAGCATCCTGGAAGAGAATAATATCATAATGGAATCTGGCTGTAATAAGCATCCTTCTGGCCAGAGGCAATACATGGAGACCTGGGCAACAGGCAATCAAGAGTAAAGAAAATAACACTTTGGAGAAACCATTTCCTGAATATTGTTTATGATAGGTTTAATGGGCTATCAAATTTGTTTTCCCGTTCTTGGCTTTTGAAAATAAAAACGAGAGGCACTTTTATTAGCGCATGCTGCACAGTAAGACAACAACACAGATGTTAGCAGAAAATAAAGGGAAAAACATTAAAGTTCCTGAGATGTTAGATAGTGACAATACATAAGGTATATGTACATGTCCTTTTCCCCTTCAGATAATGGATTAAAACACAGGAATATTTTCAAATATAAATACATATCTAATATGAATATATTAGAATAGAAATGAGAGAACTTTTGGCCTTTTCATAGGAAATATTATCTAGAAGTGCTTAAATCAAAGAGAATAAGTATAAGATGCATTGATAAAAGTATTTGGAAGAAACGCACATGCACACACACACGTCAGACAAATTCCTCACAACTATATATGATTTTTCTTAAAGGCTTAAAATAACCCCGTAGGAAGGGTGATTACAGTGTAGTATCCAGGCAACAGAGGACTACCAATATGGATTCCAGTGGCTCCATCCCACCACTCAATCACACAGGGGTGACCTTACACACACACACACACACACACACACACACACACACACACAGAGAGACTACCCAACAGTTTGCTGGTGGATAATTAAGGGATCACTGGGATCAAAAACTGCGGGACATGTGTAGCGCTACGGCCACCATGCATCAATAAGGCTACCACTGTGAACTCTCCCCTATCCATGCTTGATAGGATGCTTTGCAGAGTGACATGATGGCGTCTGTCTTTTAAAGCTGACTTAAGCCTGCATATGTCTTTCATACAAAGCAAGAAACATGAGCAGATAAAAGTTGCAATAAGCCCTCATACTGCATGCATGCAAATTTGCGTGCACGTATATAAAGTGTGCATGCATTTGGGCAAAATGCACCTTTCATAGTCATGCTCCAAAACCCACAACACCTGGGACAGATGGCGTGGCATTATGGGAAGGGTATAGCTTATTGGGTAGAGAGGAGAGGAAGAGGAGGAAGCAGGAGGCTGACAGACAGGTGTGCTGCTTTATTTCTGTCTGCCTCTGCAGGAGTGCTATTAAGATGTTTAAATTGAACGCTACAGCACTTCTTGTGTTGTGTATTCTTGCAGCGTGCTGCTGACAAACGGTCTGTTGCAACACAGGTTACTGCCGAGGACTGCTCCATGAAAAGATCTTTTGTTCTATTGTGTGATTTATCTGCTTGTCAGTGCAGGTCACTGCTTCTTTTCCGTGTTCTCTGTATGTACAAAGACGGTGGTCTGAAATAAATGTTCTGATGGCTGCTCATTGCTGAACAATGGCTACGATTGACCCCAATGCGGTCACCATGGCAATATGAAGGCGGCTAATGGTGGTTGGTTTAATGACGGTTGCCTCCGACCGTCTTGCATGCACTGGAGCTACTTTTTTAAAGAAATCCCATGGTGAATCTTTAAAATGCTGGTATTCAAAGATGAGTATCTTTTTATAATGAATAATCAATTGAAACCCCTGCGTGTAATATTAGCTTGGCCCACTTCCCAGTCTTTTTAGAATGACGTAACAGAGCTTAAAGGACATTATCAAGCATAAAGGTGTCCACTAAAAATGATTGTGCCAAGTACATGGCATGATGATGTGAAATTAAATAAAGTGTGAGTACGTTCTAAGTTTCCTACCTGAGTCGGAACTGTACATGTAGACAAACTTGGTCCATCCGTAGTGTTCGATCACGCCCACCAGAGCGTCCTGGAGCTCAGGCCTCAGCTGGATAACAAACTGGTTGGCAGTCTCGATGGGGAAGGACGGCGTGACGAAGCAGACATGCAGCGCACCGCAGAAGGACATGAGCATGTTGACTGTCTTCCTGTCATACAGGCCAATGATGGCATACACACCTTTGGAGAACTGAGAGCAAACTGCCGGAGAGAGAAGAGAAAACAGGGAGAAGGGACATGGAGAAAGTTAGTGTCTGGACTAATTAGAGGATTATGGAATATTTATATTTATTTGAGGAAAAGCAAACACCTGGGAGATTATATTGAGCCAGTGAACACAACCTCTTCCCATCAAGTTGGCACTTTCTACTTTGGTACGAATAGGTAAGCACCTATACAGTGTAATAAGAATTGTATAAAATTATACATTGCAAAATGTTATCTTCATACAGAAGATTTAACTGCACAAACCAATTCACTCTTTGTGTGAATGTCATCTCTCTTACTGTTACATGTCACTAACATTCTATGGAAGCTTGTATTGATTGTGCTTTAAATTATGTTCTATAGATTTCTTCATGCAAGAGAGACAAAGATGAATTGATTAAAGCTAAAATGATTAGTCAAACAATCGATTAGATGGTCAGTGTTCAGCTTCCCTGATGAGAAGATTTAATGCTTTTCCCTGTCTTACATTATAGTAAATAGATCAATAGATAGTTAGTGAATTTCACTATTTCTTGGTGCTTTATAGTCAACCAACTAATCACTTAAGTCAGGAAATACATTTCCTCGAAAATCAATAATGGAAAGAGTAGTTAGCTGCGGCCGAAATTGAGCTAAACAAAATTGAATTCTGTAAAAGTGGACATTTAAATCATGCTTTGTTTTTTATTGTCACTTGAATTCCCAAATGTATAGAAAGAAGCTACATATGATGTTAAAGTAGAATACCGCCCTGCTGTTAACCGCAGTCGTATTCCTCCGCCAACCAGTCAAGATGCAGTTTACATCCATGGCTGTACAGATAATATGTATGTAGTAAATACATTGACGGAATTGAATAAAGGGTATCAATTCATCAATTCTTGAGTTATGGCCAGAAACGTTAAGGTCATGTAGAGGTCACAGTGACCTTTGAATCAAAAGCATCAGCAATCCATTTCGCTGACCAACTGTGAACGACGGTCACAGTGATCTTTGGCAACCAAATTCTAATCAGCTCATCCTTGAGTCCAAGTGGACGATTGTACCAAATTTGAAGAACTTCCCTCAAGGCGTTCATGAAATGGGACGGACATACCGAAAACATAATGCCTCGGCTATCACCGGCGCGGCGGCATAAAAAGGGGAAATAAATCTGAAAATCTGACAGAGAAAAGAGCTATCTGTCATTGGTCACAATATGATAACCAGTCACCAACGCTTCTGAATCTTCAGTTGAAAACAGCTCTGACGGCCTTGAGTCTGGCACGATCGGATAAAGCTGGCCAGTTTGTCCATCTGTATACCACCAAGCTGTGTGTTTGCCTTCAGTGAGAGGTAGAGGAGGTGAAGGCAGATTAGGAGTAGAGAGGTTAATCAATGCATCCCCAGGGTTCCATTGACATTTCACTGGCAGCAGGAGGCGGTTTCCATCCCTCATTTGCTTTTCTCCCTCGGTCTCAGTCCATTTCTCTTGCTCCCATTGTCTGTCGCTCTGACTTCCTTCCTCTAATATCTTAAAATAGCTCATTTATGCTCACAGTCTCCTCTTTGGAAGGTATACTCTCTTCATGCTAGCATGCTATCTTTGCGCTCGCAGGTCGGGCCTGGGCTATTTTCTGCCATGACAATGGGTGGGCCTTACTTATCTCAGTATTTACCAAACAGATTGAAGTCGCTGCCTGTCCCCGCGCGAGGGCCAGCTCGCTGCTAGGAGCTGAGGGAAAGACAGAGAGCGGATGGCCCACGCCCAAAACGCCTAACCTGTCACAGACCTGCACCCTCCAGGCAGGCACGTGTGTGTGTGTGTGTGTGTGTTTGCGTGTGTGTGACGGAGATAGAGGGAGAGTGAGAGAAATTCAGCGGTATCACATAAAAAAAAAACATACACACATGACCACACACACACACACACATAAGCAGCCTCTAGTGCTCCAAATGCCTGGTGACTCACCCTACTTAAAGCAAGCCCTGAAATAGACATTTTGAGCTTGGCCACACTGACTCAGTAACAGAACTATTTTTCCTTCATGGTCTGCACACGCTCTTGCTATTAAATCGACACTCGCTCAGCTATTGCCTTCCACCAGCAAACATTACATTTCCCCGTACAATTTTCTAGGACCAATTTCGGTGGCGTCCTCCATGTTCTGCCTGGATAAAAGGTAATGAGAGTCTGTGTGACTTTTTGTGCGGTGTCCCATTACCTTGCCCTACAGCAGGTTACCATGTGTCATTTAGTATGAGTCAGAACTGCTCCTACCTACAGTATGTCTGTCGGACAAAACAAAAAAAGAAAAGAAACATGCGGCCATGTGGCACGGACTTCCTGCTGCAAGCTGGCAAGAGAACCATGTGCCCGTCTAATTCGACATGAGCGTGACACAGAACATTAGTGTAACTCAGCGGTCTCGTGTCTTGTTCGGATAGCAGTATAGAGGAGCTGCTCATTGAGTGTGTTTGTGTGTGAGCGGCTTGTTAGCACTGCTCCACATGTGTAACAACATTGGAGGCAGGGCTGAGAGACCTGAAGTGATCTTGAAGACCCCGGAAACACCTGTCCACTCTGGCACTCCGTGTCTCCTCACCACAGTTACAGCTGCCATGGCGGCGGGACTGAGGTTGCCCGGGCAACGGTCTGTTTCTCTGGCAAGGATTACAGACTTTTGGAAGATGAAGTGGGAATTGTGAGTGTTTGGACATTTTGTCATAATTAGGTTTCCCCACAAGGAATTGACACATTTGCAAAACCGACTGTCGCAAAACCCTTAGATAATTTCTGAAGATTTGCAGCACATTTCTACTGCATCACATTTTTCTTTGCCCTCAAAACAAACCATAATCATTTCCAAAAGTCAACAGGATTCTTCAGCATATGCATGCACACGATGCAGGAAAGCTCACTGGAACCCTCTGCTGACTTCAAATTTCCACCCTGTCGAAACCTTTCCTACAGATGAACAACAAGTTGATTTGCATTTGGTGTGGCCTAAGAGTTTGGGGCCGCAGGAAAAGAGAGAAAATCTGAAATCCTGAAGGGACTGATACTCGCACAACAGGAGGAGCCGTCAGAAGCAACTCACACAGCTACTGTCTTCCCAGTTCTGTTTCCCGTGGCCCTGCAGCTGTTACTCTGCTTAGCATGAGCCAAATATCAAATGACAGACGTGTCTGTGCCGGCTGCATAAAGCGAGTGTGTTTGTGATAGTTGTTCCTGCATCTGAAGTTGTGGATGACGGCAGGGCAGCTAGTGGGTGGTAGGCAACGCTACATCCTTCATTCTGCCCATGAATGTTTTTGGTACAAAATGCTGCTGCAACATAACTGGTTCACTCTTCAAAACAAAGTCTGAGTTTGACGTGATGACTACATCTCTATATTTGAAATAATAACAGATTTGAAAAACTCATGAAGGGCTTCAAAATGAAAAGAAATAGAATCCATCCATAACGTACAGACTGATTTCTTTAGTTGTGGACAGGGAGGAATATCCTGATATTGAAGTGAAACCCTCTGACTGGGCAATATGTAAATGCAGGTCAATTATGCCAGATTTATGGGCAAACTGCATCAGTCAAAGGTTTCAAGGTGCCCTTGAGCATGGTGCCTGCCTCCCAGCTGCTGCACTGGAGCTGTTCACCAAACTTTGTATGATTCTTTTTTCAATAGCTCTGCATTGCTTGATATGTTGAGAAAAAGGTCAATACAGTTGAATTAAATTGTACCGGGTGCAATCACAACACGTTTTAAATGTATTTTTGGGGGAGCCTCAACCAGGTTTTCCAGAATCCATATAAGGAAAGGAATTTTGAGTGTGTTGACTGGGAGCACAGGTATACTCTGGACTCATGGGGTTTGCTGTGACCACGCTGTGAAGAGTGAAAGTAGAAGAGGCTCTTCAGGTGTAAAATTAATCACTATATTACATGTGCAAAAGGTGACCAAATGTGGAACTTTGTGTCACAACAGGTAACGTTTCATCATAGGGTCCTTCCTCTACATTCCTACACCCCCAGTCCTGACACGGGGTTTATGTTGTTCATCCGATGTCACCTTGATGAGGTCAAATATGTTTTCTTTTTCAGTCAAAACTGGTAGCAAAATGAGACTCAACAAGGAAAACTGGGGATGCTCTATTACACAGCTGTAACCAACTATTATTTTCATTATCAACTTATCTTATTGTTTTATTATTCAATGAATCATTTAATTAATAAAATTGGGGGAATTTATTATATAATGTCAGTCAATGCTAGCATTATGGTCTAAGGATGCTGGTCGGCCCAGCACTTGTGTTCAGACTGAAGTATCTCAACAACTGTAAAACAGATTGCCATGAAATGTTGTCCAGCCATGGTGCCTTTTGGATGAAGCCCACTGGCGTTCTTTATCATCAGACTTTTCCTGTAGCGCCACCAGCAGGTCAAAGTTATCCTGTCCAAATACCTGCAAAACTGACTTGATTGCCATGAGCCCATAAGCCTCAGCTGTACTTTGTGTTTAGTTCTAATTAGCAGACGTTAGCATGAAACGTACTCACCTAAGATGGTGAACATGGTAAACACTACACCTGCTAAATATCCAAAATGTTATTGCCATTGTGAGCATTGCAAGCATGTTAGCATGCCGATGTTAGCGTATAACTCAAAGCATTGCTGTGCCTGTGTACAGCCTCACGCACATGTGGGCCAATAGCTAATCATATATATATATATATATATATGAAAAACTAGTGCAGGTATGGAAACAGGTATTCATTGTGCCTGGCACACAGTTCCTCTACTTAGCTGGCTATGAATCATATTCGCAAGGTAGGCTATGGCAAACTTTTCCATATATAGTTTAGTTATGCTTTTGAAAGATGAGAGCGATGACAGGAGCAGGGAGGTTTCTGTCACATCAGGTAGTAACATAAGCCACCTCCTCAAGGGTGACCGGTCACTCAATCAACCACGGAGCACTTTGGGGGGATATAAACGCCATCTAACACCAGACACTGGAAGACACACGCATCCTCCAAGCAACCACCCATGGCTAATAACTGTCAGTTGATGTGTTTAATAAAAACAAAGAGCATGTTGTCGTCCCTCTGATCCCATCCATCTTCTGGAGACATAATCAGCTATGTGAAAGAGAGGCAGAGCAAAAGAAGCCGATATCCCACTCACGCACGTTCAGGAGATGCTAAGGGTCTCGCTGGTTTTGACAGGAGAGCGCCTCACACACGGCTTGTGCTTGTGAAGAATCCCTCAGGTGATGGGTGGAGGTGTCCTTCCGCGTGAGCCCTCCAACACAGCATGACTCACACAACGTGATCAATCTCCTACTATTCAGAGGACAGGCACCCAGGGGACAGAGATGCAGCATCAAACGTGGATCTGCATGAATGTCTCCAGACATGACTGAGTAGGAGGGTTTTTACTGTGAGAACAGACTTCTCTGGGATCTCCTGCGAACGACTTGACACCTTTTCCGGAGAACATGATTCATTCCGTCATAATGTGTGAATGTACGGCAAAGAGATTATTTCATCCGTGCATGCTCTGTAATACCACGTCAAGAAATGCAAAACAGGTTTTAAAGGCTTTTAGGAGGGGGTGGGCTTTGCCTCGCTGCCTTTCTACCTCTCTAGAGTACCCATAGGCCCCATGGAGTGTTGCACTCCAGAGAGGTGAGCTCGCTGTTCCCTGGTATAAACAGCTTTGCCTCCTCAAGCTTAAGGGAGATTTACTACCTGTGCAAGAGCAATAAAATTGTGTTTATGTCACTGCTGTTGTGTGTGTGTGTGTGTGTGTGTGTGGCAAAAAATGAGAGGCAACCATAGAGGAAAGGGAGGAAAAGACATAAGAAAAGACAGATGAAGAGTTTAGGTGAAGATGGAAAGAAGAATAAATGAAAATAGAGAAGGGCGGCAGACAGGAACACATTAAACTCTTGAGCTCCCACCTCTGGGAATAGCAGTGATCAGAACAGCTGACCAGCCAAACAGATCTTAGATTAATGTCGGGGAGCGTTGGTTACTGTGAGATATTACATTAGATGAAACGGGGGTAATGGAAGGTTAATAAGGATGAGCCAAAAAGCAAGCGTGTCTTGAAAATGTAGGTGAGGCAGAAGGCAATGCTGGTTGCTGGAGAGGAGAAGAAACAAAAGCATTATTGTCTGTGAGAGGAGATGATAGGGAGACCGCTGCGAACAAAGAGAACAGATGCCAGCCTAGCAGTGGGAAACACAGGGACCACACGGCGTAATCTAGATTTCTCCTACTTCCTCTAAGTAATAAAACAATGGCACCGCATCGCCTCATTAAATGGGTAATTGAGGGTGTGAGAGCACTCCCCTCAGCTCCAAACATATCTCTCTCTTCCTGTGTCTCACTCTCTAACCCTCTAACACTAGGCCATTGTCTCTCCTCCTCACTGTTTCTTGCCACGTTTCCAATCTGGTTATCTGCGGAGCCCTGCCGCCTGCTGAACAAATGCTTACCTGGGCAGCGGGTCAGAATCTCAGCCCAGACCAGCTCCTGTCAGGGGGTATGGAAACTCCAATTATCTCCTTAACAATCATCCCTTCGCAATTATCTCCCCATCTGCGTATCGGTGTCAACAGGTGCAGAGGGACGGTAGCACTCACACACTTTCATTTCTCTGACAGAAGAAGCGATGGAGGTGCATATGCAGAGCAAGAAGAGGCAAACGCACGACCTGCATGCTAATTCATTAGGAACCGCGGTATAAATTAACAACTGTATTCCACAAATCCCGGCCGAGCCACTGGGAAATGAAGTGTTCATAATAGACCCAAGCGGGAATCTCTGAGTGCAGCCAGAAATAGTAATTTTCTTACAACAACCAACTAGGGCTGCAAGTAACAATAGCAATATTCTGATAATCTGCTGATCATTTTGTGACTAATCAGGTTCATCTGAAAATCCAGCCAATGTGCTAACATGCTGAAACATGAGCATCATCATTCCCGAGACGTTTCTCCAAGGTGACGTCTTTAAGTGAAAGTAGCAAATTCTTTCACTCGAGAACCTTAAATCTGGCACTAACATTAGCATGCACGGCCGACTAGCTTACTACCTAGTAACGCTCATGTAGCATTACTTCCAAAGTCTTAAATCCCAAACTTAGCTAATGCTAGGCCCATTAGCTAAGTTCGGGATTCGGAGCTAACGTAATTAGCAAATTATCTAGCCACGACAAAATATGCTTGCGGCAAATGTCATTACAGCAGGCAAAATCCATGGTGACCAGTTATAACTGAGAAGCCTGCTCTTGACCACCGCTATCATTGTAAAGTGCATTATGTCCAGTGCAGGAACACAAAGGTGTAGCAACAGTAACTAAGGGGGCAGGGCTTAGCGAACCAACATACTGTATATCCAATATCATCTTGCAGTAGTCCTGCTCACTGATTTGTAACACAAAGCTCTAATACACCTACAGATAAGGAGATAAACTGTAGTGGGAGACCCATTTATATGATCTAATGGTACTGTCCTTTCTAATTTATTGGTGTGTGGGGTTTTTTGTTTGCTTGAATGTCTTGTCTTGCCTTCTGTTGCAGGTCTGGCGACATGGTAAGGCAGTCGTTTAGCGCTGCGAGCATCTGCGCGGCTGTGCAGATGACAACAGCAGTCTTGTGGTGTCAGCACGTCAGTTACACTGTGTCACACTGTTTAATATGCTTGTAGGCTTTGTTCCTCATTAGAGTACACAGAAGTTCCTGATATGTGCTGTGGGACAAAAGAGGGATTCCGACTCTGTCTTTTCTGTAAAACCATGACAGCTGCCATCATATGCCGCTTGTCCCTCCACCCCGCAGCGCAAATCCTGGTCCTCATCCCCCGAACACATTGTTTTGTAATTGTCAGCCCCACACGTCTCAGCCCAGACCTCCACGTCCCGACTGCCGTCACCTCCAGAGACGACAGATTTGTTTTAAATACTTGGTGAGCTTGCATGAATACCGAGAAGGATTCGGCGCAGGCTTAGAAAGACAATGAGGAGAACAAATAGAAACAGAGTGGACACCGCCATGAGAAATGTGTGTGTTTATGTGGTGAGACGTGCGTGTGTGACAAAGGCTGGTTTCTTGTCAACACAACAGAATTCTCGTACCTGCAGGCACTGGATGGCTGCTGGGGTCACTTTTATGTGGCGAGTGGTTCTTCGAAAATGGCCATACGGAGGGTGAGGAGATTAAATGACAGGTTGCTTATTTTCTCCTTCCTACCCAATTCTCTTTCCCTTCACCCCTGTGCACGCCGCCCTCTTCCTTTCTTTAGCAAAGCAACACAGGCACACACAACCCACAGAAACCATCTCTATCCCCCTTCTGCGCCACACTCTATCAATCTGCGGCTTGGGGAGCAGTTTTGGCTGATCTACATTGATTGCTATGGGCCATTCTCTATCCCTGGCGCTCCGGAACAAAAAAAAATAAAAAATCCACGTCGTCTCATTCATCAAACCAGCACCTGCCAGATTCCAGCCCAAGAGAACGACCGTCGGTTTCTTTTCTTTCTTTTTTTCCCTCTCCCCCATTCTCTTTGTTTTCTCTTCTACAAATAACTGTCATGTCCCAAAGAGTCAGGGGGGAGCAGTTATCTGCTATTCGTTCGCCTTTTTCAATAACACAGTGAACACTTGGTAATCCCTCTGAACAGGCGTGCGCTGTGGAAGTCAGTCACCACAGCTGTATTTCAATGACTGACACAGTAGCTACACAATAAAATACAACACCCCAGAGCCTCACTGACACCAGGCACAGGGTCTGAAATCGCAGCTTAACCTTCACCCCCCCACCCTCTACCATCCCCGCTGAGAGTCTCCTTTCTGGGATGTTGTTTGCTCCTGGAGGAGGGAAAGGGTGGAGCAAAGGGGGTGGATATATATACGAAAAGCAGAAATAAAAGGTCTCAGAGAGACAGACATTTCTTTTTAACTTTCTCCAGGCAGATATTATCTTTATCTTAGTATTTTTAAGCATTACAGTGCTTAACAGATCCAGTTTAATTGTCTCTTTATTTTTATTTTCTGCAGGGTTATTATTACATATTTATGCTTATAGCTCCATGGCTTTGGATGTGCTGCATTGAATAATACATTAAATGCATCTGCTCAAGCTGTGTCTCTTGTTATCTTTTGTGTGAGTGTGTGTGTGTGTGTGTGTGTGTGTGTGTGCGCGTGTGAGTGTGTGACCACAGAACTTCACAACGCAGTCTCACATGCTCGCACACATTTCTATTTAGTAGTCAGTGCAAGAAACCAATCTGATGAGGAAAATGTTTGCCAGGTATGTTAAAGGATAGTTCCACTTTAAGTCACCATTCTCAAACCATTAAAGCGACTGCTGAGATCTGGGAACACAGCTACTTTGCTACGGTGAAGTCCAACGGGGATACAAACTGAAAACATAAGCAGTCAGACAAGCATACATATAAAACAGTAGATCCCAACCTGGGGGCTCATAAACCTGAGGGGTGGCAGGAAGGTGACCATGATAAGGAAAATAACCTTTATCGTACAAAAAATTAATAAAAGGATTTATACAGTATGTGTGTATATATGTATGTATTCCAAAAATGTTACTTTATTGTGAGGTGAAACAGAAAGTGAACGCACCTGCAGTATATATCAAAGTTGAATCACAAAGTCAGGTAACATTTTTACCATTTTCCTTCTTTGTATCCTTCAAATTGGTTTGGTTAACCGAATGTGTGTTTAAAACCTTCCTGACTGTCTGACTACCTGCGTTCCTCGCCCCTGTCGGTCTTCTTTTTAGGGATGACGCAGCGTTCCCAGATCTCAGCACTTACCTTGGCAAGCACAGTGATATTACTACTGACAGGAACAATGGACAAAATACAAAAATAAGTTGTAAGAGCCTGGCATTATCCCTTTATTTTCATTCACATCCTGTTTCTTTGGGATGAGCGGGTCAGTTTTGTTATCTGAAATAAAAACCCACAGCCTTACACCATCCAATTTTATCAAAAATGTAATAAATACATCCACCCCCATTAACATATAGTCATAACTGTAATGTTTATACTCATTATTGATGGTGAATATCACAGAACTATATTTCCAACAATGCAGAACTTGACTTGCCACCAATGTTCAGCCACCCCTGGACTTGACCTCTCCCTGTGCACTCTCTCTGTGCCATAGACCTACATACATCCCATCACCAGACAGTAATTCATATCTGTTGTCTAGGCCCCCCCCCGTATTGATCCGCTGGGCAGGCCTCCGTGAGGTGCTCAATTCATTGATCATGGCTGCCTGGTAGATCCTCCTCCAGCCCTTTCTAACCAACCCTCAGAGACCCGGGGAAATACTGCTGCCTACATCGCAGTGACAACACTAATTAGCCTTAATGAAAGGTTTATGATCAGGATGGCTGAACAGGAAACAAAAATCAAATGCGTCAGTTGGTGACTCCTAAAGCCGAACGTACATCTAATTCAAAATTCCACAATCTGTTGCTAGGTGCACTATTCTGCAGACAGATTTCCAACCAAATACAGCCAAAGCTTAGCCTAAATCTCACCACACACGTGGGATATCAAAGAGAAAAGTAGATAATATAGGCGTGATCCTGCAGGGGATTTGACGTGCAGCTAGCGATTCAGTAACATCCCCGTTATAAACCAAGTCAATAGCAGATTATGGTAATGTGATATCTAACTAAAGGGAACAGTGATTGATGTTCTCCATGTACACGCCACATGTCTGGCAGTTATTTTTAACCCCTGGAAACATGCAAAAAGAGCCAGTCCATTTAAGTTCCACTTAAATGTAAAAAAAAAAAAAAAAGGACCATATAGAAAAAGAGACAATCAATAATAATAACAAATGACAGGAATACTGGCGTTCCACCAATTTATGACTTGACTAGAAGGAAACAGAGAAATGCTAATTAGTTCCAGTATCCTGTCTCACATTATTCCGACAGTGTTGCCGTCGTCATTACTACCCTGATGACTCCGCAGGCATTGAATCACTACACCATCAATATTCATTTTGTCAGTTGTGTTTTTCCATCTCTTTGTTTTCTCTTTCACCTTTGCCCTAGTCCACCAACAGCCCCCATCCAACCCCCACCCCACCCCAACCAACCTCCAGCCCCTTTCCTCATGTTCTTTAGGCAGGTGCCAGCGAGCATGAGTACGTGTGTGTGTGTGTGTGTGTGTGGTGTGAGGGCTTGCTTCTGGAGGAAGTGGCCAGTTATAAGATCCAGCTGATGAGTATCACCCTCATCCGGAGCTCCATTCATCCCGGTGCACAAGGGCCCATTCACCCGCTGCTTCTCGCACCCCGTGGACCCCGAGAGCCCCGGGCACGTTCCCTCACTCACATGCGCTCACAAAGGTGAACTGTCACTCACTCAAGACATCCTACACAGATGCAGACACACACACACACACACGCGCGAGCACACTCCTCCACACTGGCATACTAAACAGGACTCCAGGAATAGGCTGCTTTTCACATCTGACTCATTATGAACAGGCCCTGGAGCCCTTCTTCTTCTTCTTTCCTTACAAACACGTCTCTATAGCCTCCACATCCAAATTCGCTTTTAGAACGAGTGACACGCAGCAGGAAGAGGTGTCACTTTCATTTCTGCCCTCTCCCTCCACTGTGAATCCTTCTGACACGCTTGTGCCACAGCCCACCATCAAACCCATGGACTGCAGTGACATGCGTGACACGATGAAGAAAAGATGTCACATTTGATGGCGCCGCTCGGAAGACTGGGAGGGGGCTGACTGGAAGGAGGGACAACTCGAAGTGCACATGACGTAGCGCTAACCGTGCCTGGGTCTAGTTACGCTCTGGTCAAAACCTGGATAACTGGCAGTGAGCCATGATCCAATGATCAGTTTTAAGTAGTTTCCTGAAAACCTTCAGACGAGGATTTTTAATCATTTAATGCATTTCTTTTGCAAAAGATCTGCTTTTACACGTTTGTCTCATTTTTTTGTGGATTTGGGAAGCAACTCTGCCAGTGAGCTGAATGAAAAGACAGAGAAAAAGCAGTTAACAGAAGGCACGCCATGCTGCATGTTAGCCATTTGAGTCCAAATCGCCACAATCTTCGTTAACAGCCGGATGCACGCTGCGACTAAGACATTATCGTACCCCCCCCCTTCCACGTATGATCCACTAGCGACATCCCTGGAAACAGGAGCAGCCTGACCCTCATATTCACATCACATTCCCATCTGAGCCCTGGACTATCTCATTAATGAGGGCATCTTGGGTGTGTTTACATTTCATTATGCAGCTCTGCCTGGCTCCCCGGCCCAAATGCCTGGGGGGCTGTGGTGTCGACTGTGGACCGTCCGGGTTTCCAAATCTTTTCTGCAGCTCACGTTGCACTTTTAAAAGACATTGCAGCAACATTATACACACTATAAAGCCAGCTCTGGACAGGATGAACTTCATAAAGTCTGTGTTTTTATGAACAGCTAGGGGAATTATACTAAATAATACGAAAGTGCAGGGATGTCTGCACTATATACGCCAACAGACAGGAGTAAATTTCCTTGTAGTGACATTCGGCAGCAGCCAGCACTGAAAGTCTATAAATCTGTGTGCTATTTCCAATCCTGAATCTCAGAAGAACTGCAACAACCACATTACAATAACCCTCTGTGTGTGCAAAAGGGTCCTTGACGCCCTGGTGTGAACATTCGTTGGCCTCTGTCAGTCTTAACAATGGCCCATCAGTGACTAACCAATCGGGTTGGAGCATTTATGAGACTTTATAAGTTCACTGAGGCAGCTCTGTGGGATGGCTAACAAGCAGGTGCTCAACTTGTTGGACTTATAGAGTTGGAGTTTTAAAAAGCTGCTCCTGTGCTGTTGTGTGTGCGTGTACCTATATTTTGCCAGTGCCAAACTTTCCTTTTTGTCCATTGCGTGGTTTGCTATCTCTTTTAGGAATACTAGCAATGTTTAGCATGCGGTTCCTCTAAGAGTAATAAGAACACAGCGGCCGTTTTAGAGCTTGTGTAACAAAAGCTGCAGTTCTTCCACTGTATTATTTGATATTTGCTGCCATTACTGCTAATAAGAGTACGCGATAGAAGCTGTCGTGTATTTTAAAGTGTACATTTTAAGTCTAGGTAATAGCTAGATATTTGCTTATTTTTAAAGGTTTATTTACTTTAAGATGAATATGCTTGGTTTATATAGCTCGTGTGTTCACTGGTGTGGTGACAGTATTCATTAAACATCCCGGAACAATTTGATGGCTCGTCCCTGACTAGACTGTGGCTATTCGACGTACCGAACCAGAAGACGTGGAGGGAGAGCCAGTTCCTAAGACTCAGACTCAGAATGCCATCATGCTTGTATTTTGTATCAAGACCGGTTTTTAGATTCCAGACAGGTTTCAAAGTGGAAACGCAGCATTCAGCGTCTGAAAGGAGTCATCAAATGGCTGTCACTGCCACAGTCGCACAGCTGGCAGAAAGACAGGAAGCCATAGCTGTCAAATGGGTATCTCCTGGAGGTGCACGACTTCACTGTAGTGAGAGCGAGTGAGCCACCGGCAAATCTGGAGGAGTCGGGGACGGAATGAGAGAACCAGGGCAGGGCGACAGAATCTTGTCAGAGCACAAAGGAGGGATAAGTGCAGGGTTAACAAAGAGGAAACAAATTACACCGGCATTACTTTTGCAGAGCTCAGACATGGGGTAATTGTTTGTCTGGCATAATGGCACACCTCATCTGGCCCAGCAGATTGGGGGGGGGGGGGGGGGGGGGGGGGGGGGGGG